>WURS02432199.1:0-15706 GCA_011762765.2 Rhinocypha anisoptera | reverse complement strand
ATCCGATCCACCGCCCGCCGCCGCCGCCAAGGGCGACCAATTGTGACCTCCTCCCGTCATCTCTCTCTCTTCTCGTTGTGGCGCCCCCTTCACTCCCCTCTCCCCCGCGATGCGCTGAAAAGAAAATAGAATTTTTAACAGACATACGAATTGAAAGGAGTAGAGAGCATTTCGAGGAACGAACAGCCGAAATAGGAAATTGCTAGACGAGGCCGAAATATTTCCAAAGTATGTGAGTATCGCGATTGTAGCAGGTGTCACTTGGTGGAACTCCTTCATGATGACACATAGGTAACAAAAAAACTTTGCTGTTCCGCAAAATATATTTTTTAAAGCGACCGGTTTCAATATAGAGTATTATCTTCTGGAAAAACAGTGTCATCTTCTGGCCAGAACAGGAAGGGAGGTCCCCCCCCTTCTGTTGGTGATGGCCTCCCAGGAGATAGATATCTACCCAGGTGAGATACCATTGTAATTTCTGGCGCTGCTCACCTCTGCCTTACCCCTACGATAAGCTAACGCTTCTAGCCAGTGGAGGCGGCCTGAAGGGGAGCACCCAACGTGGGGATGAAACTTCTGTCTCCATAGTATACGAGAAGCTAATGGGTTATTATTATGTGGGTGTTTCGAAAACTCCTGTGTCTCCATAAAGATGGCACCGCTTACGCGTATTTAGTAGTGTTCATTTTTGTAAAAAAAAAATGAATAAAAAAAACTTACTCCGCGTAAGTAGGTTTCATTTTTACAAAAGGTTTTCAAACCACACACGTACATGGAAACAGGAATTTTAGTCTAAATTTAAGGTTTATATCATTATCCATAGTTGAAACATATTTTCAGAGGCTCTTATGAGCCTAAACTTCCTCTCCCCCTCCATCCCCAACCTTATATACCCTTCCTCCCGGTCTGAAGAGCCTAATGGCTAAACCAGACTTGAAATAACGCCTTGAAAAAAAATTATTGAGTTTCACTAGAAACATATTTTTAGAGGCTCTTGTGAGCCTAAACTTCCTCCTAATCGTTCATTCACATCCTTGTATACCCTTCCTCCCTCCCTGAAGAGCCTAAAACAGAAAAAAATATACCGCCTAATAAATCTGAGCAAGTAATTACTCTTCATATTTTTAAGAACGCCTGACACTTTTACTTCACATTCTTCGAATTCTTCCAATATTATATATTAAAAATCCTAGTTTCTGCTACTGGTTGAAACTTTTTGGAGGCCTTTTTGAACCTAAACTTACTTCTACCCTTCCATTCCCACCCTTGTGTACCTTTTCTCCCGGTTTGAAGAGCCCATTGGTTCTGACCAGATTTGAAACAACAAAATAATAATAAAATATTCACCAAGAAAGAAACTGCTTGCATGCAAAACATTCTTTAAATGCTCCTAAATATCCTGTTGTTAATATTTTGTGTTAATTTGTGATGTCCACTTTGTTCACCGGACCTTTGAAGGAAGGATTTACATCTACTACAGGTGAATTTACCCTAACTTTCATTTTAGGGAAGAAATTACTAATTACTTACTTTGTTAGCCGATGGATATGGTACATATTTGGCACCACGTACTATTATCCACGATACGATGCTTCGTTCTCGAACCTCGTTTGATTGAACCTGCATAAATGTTTTTCATTGGTGTTTCCATTCATATGTTCCATTGACTACCACAGGGGATCTCTATGCATTTCAGCGTAAACGAATTGCAGCGCTTGCATCTCTGATTCAGATTTTTGTCCGATGAAAGTGGTCAACTTTTTGTCGCCATGGTCCAACCTCGTTTTTCGAGCAAATGGTTTTTTTTTTGTCCCAATTATCGACAAATCACATTCCGATTCCTCCACCGCTTTTCAACCTTGCATCTGTGACAATCAGTATTAATATTGGAATGACCTTAAATGCCATAAGGCGCGCGATGGCAAAGAACTAGAGTGCGATAAGATAGACAATATTTTCGGATAGCGTTTTGACAGGAGCTCAACTCGACTTGCGAAAGACTACGGACTGCGCGTGGAGGAGATCGGGTCTAAATAGAGTTATCAGCGACTCAAACGGATATGGTGGTTCCGAATTAATAGTTTCGCAAATATGACAGAGGGTATGAATATACTGGAGTGGATAATTAGGTTTTCTGTAGTAGTTCCAAGTAATCGATTTTGATAATACGGAAAACGCGATGGCTATTTCCAAAATAAATGTTAATCAATTGGACAATGACATCCGACGCGCTGATTTATCCTCAAATCAAATGTCGAATTTATTTAAACGAATAAGGGCCCTGATTAATCTCTTAGAGTTCGATCAAACCCGAATTCCTCCTTCGACTTGGTGTCGATTTCAAGAGCGAGACGCCCCTTCTGTCATTTTACTTCTCCAATTGAAATTGATGTCTAAATAAATGTTTTTGATTTATGGAATACTAACAAAAAGAAACTGTCATGATCATGTTGACGTTATATGACGCAATGGAATTTGAATGCAAGCTCGCGTGATTCAAATTAATTTCACAAAATATGTAAGTTTTGCTTTGTTTTATTTCCACATTATATCGACCGATTTCATCATCTGAGCATAACATAATCATCACACCAGCCAAATTAGTTTGCCCTTGTTCCTTCTACGTTTTCGATTTTTATGAATTTATTTTACTCTTGATGACTTATTTTACTTCCACCTAATGGTGTCAACTATTCGTCAAAACCTATCGTAGTGATTAATTAAAATTTCTGTGGAACAGACTAATTTTAAATTCCCCTATTCATAATTTGGTTTCACCAAGTTGGGCCTAAATCTATTTATAATTATTTTTCCTTTTGACATACGCTCATGAAAAACATTTGAAAAATAGATGGACATAACGTATTAACCACAGGCATTATATAGCCTGTGGAAAATAATTTGTTCTTCTTTCATTATAAAAATTAGTAATTTTAACGAAGTGAATCCTGAAAAAGTTAAATTCAGAATGTGTGGACGTTTTAAGTATTTTAAAACCAAGAAAATGGTTTTGCGTTCAGTACGAATTGTTATATTTTATTATCACCTGTCATTTTTTAAATTATTTTTTCCGGTTCGTATCTGAAATCTTTAAACTACCATAGTATAACGGCTTCGCGTCAGGTAGGTTACGCTGATGAAAAATAAATTTATTTTATGTAAAATCATTTTATACAGTAAATATATATTGGAAATTTATACTAATTCTTTTGGAAGATATAATATGCTAAGTAAAAGACGCCCGGAAATTAGAAGGTACGTGGTTCAATTCCTAGCTCAGGTTTCTTTTCCTTCAGGTCTCCACTTCGCTGTTTTCTTACTTCGAGAGTACTCCAAGGAATACAATTACGATTAAACCTTGGTAATTATAAATAAATTTGCCTTATTTGATTGGCGCACGAATGATTCCATTCTCTTATTGCGTGTTTTTTTATTACGTGTTTGTTTATTATATTTTGCGTGTTTTCCCGTTAGCACTACCACGAGCCGGTGTATTACAATTGTCGCACTGGAGAAAATGGATCGACAATGGCTTTTGTTAGAGTTCGCCAGCTCTCACTTGGTACTACATATTTGGGGGACAGGGGCAGGGACCGGGCATACCTTGTCAGGGTCTTTTCACTTGCAGTCCGCCTCCTCCATCGGCGCTGCCACAACCGATCTTCGTTTGTCCGTCCCTGTTGCCCCCTCTCTCTCCAGCTGTGTCTGGTCTGGAGGGCAGTGAGACCTCTCGATTCCCCGGGTTCCTTGGAAACGCGATTAGCGCGGAAACTGCGTCCAAGCAGCAGCACTCTGTGCCGTCCCCTCCTGTCGCATACGAACCGGTCGATCGCTCCCGTCGAAGGGAGATAAAGACACACCCCCTCCCGATTCATTCGTCTTATCGACGCACTCTCCCATTGAAAATTTCGTCATTTTTATAAATTTCATTCCAGTACGTTTTCGATAAGTCCGTCATTGACGCCAAAGACCGATATTCGCCGTTGAATGTCTTTTTATATAAAACTTGAGATTCACATTATCTTTTTCCGCGTATCTGAGTAAAATTAACGTCTTATCTTCGCGGGTTTTTCACCTACAATAGAGAGGCATTTAGCTCCCGAAGGGTTGTTCAACGTCTGAAACTGACGACGTAGTTGTCCATTGAAACGTCGGAAGCTGTGTTTCCGTTGTAAAACCAGTTAGCTAAGTCTTGAGTATTCGCGGGCTTTCCACGGGAAAAGAAGACCAAGGTCTTAGCACACGTTCTTGTGGGCCGGTACTCTCCAAGAACGAAAAGGGAAATATTTCAACGCGACAATTTTCATAATTTTATTCATACTATTATTATTATTATCATTATCCAGTAGTTACAAGTTGGCCATCTGGTCAGGTGGTAACATAAATTTACATTAATCACAAAACTTACAAATGATTGCAACAATTACTTGCGAAATAACATTACTTAAAAATAATCACATAAATCGTAAGGAAGACAAGATATAGAAAAGGAATATTTACAAGATTTTAAGAAGAAAACATACAGCGATGCATTGAAAAAAGAACATAAAAACAATCCCTTCAGAGCCTCTTCAAGATAATTTCAATCATCAAACAAATAATCAAAAAAATAATATAATAACCTAGTGAGGAATATTACATGTTATATTACATGTTTTTGCATCTCTTCTTAAAAATGATGATGGTACTTGAAAGGGCTCGAAAGGTTTTGGAGGTTGGCAGTTCCAATCAGTAATTGATTTATTTAAAAATGAGAATTTTTTTATATTAGTTCTTTGTGGCCGACATTTTATACCTGCGTCGTTCGCCCTCTCAGTGATTACAGCGTCGGGTGAACCCAACATTCGATCGTTTGCGTATAAAAATTTCCGTCAGGGGTGCCCGACGTTCGGGTTTTTGCGTCGATAAATCACCGTCGGGTTAACACGTCGATAGAAGCGAAAGGGTTAAGAAAACATTGTGACAGGAAGATCTTATTCACGTTCATGGAATCAATATTAAACAGTCAAACGAAGATATGAAAAAAACCGCAAAACAATTAAAATTGATTTTAAATACTTATGTGATGGTCCTATTATTGGATTAGGTTTAATTTATTCACTGAAAAGATTAATCACTCGGCATTTTACTCCTATGAAACCGTATGAAACTGTTAATATAGTTAAATAAACAAAAGTTGTAACCATGACAGAAACGTCATCTTGCCATAAGTCACGTGACTAATGATTGCACAATGCACAGAAACCAAAACTCACTCTACCTATTATTATAACTCTGTGGAATTAATAGTGTTTATAATTTTATTCCTCGTGATATCTATTTTGCTCAATTGCGGAAGTAACTTTGCATCCGCATTATCGATAACGTCTGAGGTCGATATCAACGGTTCACGAAACTTAGCGACCTTTGGTTTACCATCCAACTACTGGAAGCTGTATTTTTTACCGTTTTCAGTCAGGGAGTGACGCGACCTTAAGGACATTTTTCTCGTGGCCCATTAAAAAAAAAAACGTTTCGATCCATACGCTACGATTTTTTTTAGACAAAAGCACTTCAAAAGCCAATATGAGTTCGATTTAGTAGATTTTTATCCTGTGCAATGATTTCAACATTTTCTTTGAGAGAAAGCCTGTACGACACCCCAAACAACCAACTAAGTAAGTCTTGTCATCTAAATATCAGAATTGTTTCGCTTCCACCTTTGGGTAATAACGAATGTATGCCTGTCGGAATACATACCTATTGAAAGCTGCAATTCCCCTGCACACGTCCTATTGGCAGCTTTCAGGGTGTTTATTTGAAAAATATTTCCTATCCCCTGTTAAAAAATGTATTTAAAAATGAAGTAAAATAAAATTCTTTCCAAATCTGTAGAAAATTTTTACTTTGAATATCATTAAAAACCTGCCTACATGTATCTTATTGGTGAGCATTTCCGTGCCAAAAAAGCCTCATTCCTGTTATTATCACACATAAATGTTATTTAACCTTCAAGTACCCAGTCTTTTCTGGACATATATAAAATAGATACATATATCTTTAGGATGCATCGTTCCTCATATTTGAAAATGCATCAGTTTGTCTAACCTCTTACCTGATATTTGATGACAGCGAAGCACAGCATAAACATGTTTTCGTTTCTGAAAGTCACGATGCAATTAACGAGCTCTCATTAAGTCATGGTAAATGTGTCATATAATTTTCAGATTCCCACACACACACACACACATAGGATAGCGTAGGCTAGTGGTATAATCACCTATAATTTTATCATCATTTGAACCCAATTTACTGTTATTTGACAAGATCTTATAAATGCAACCTCAAGCTTTCGATGAAGCTTTCAAAATACGCATGGATTAGATCTACACTAACAGGTTTTTAACAAAATTCACCACTAAGTTGAAGAATATTTAATATTATTTATTTGTAAATACAATTTGAGAGCTTGATTCACAAATACATAACATTCATTCACCGTCTTTAGCCATCGTAAATGGCTTTGTAAATAATTGCAGTCGGAGGCAAACAATCTCTAATGATCGTCTCCAATTCCCAGGGACGGATTATAATTGAGAGCGAAGTTTATGTCTTTTTTTCTAATGTTCATTGACAAACCATCAGACCGAAGAGCTTCATATAGATGGATTACAAAACTTAGTCGAATTTTATTGGATCATTGAAGTCTAAAATACACCATCTCTTATCAACAATCACGTACCGGGCACTCGATTTTTAATTTCCCCCTCTATTGAAGTATCATCTCGTCCTTCTATAATTGAACAGGATGGTCCTTCTCATGCAATACTTATTATGATTTCTTGTTTTTTCACGCCCGAGTTCGCAGAGGATCGCGTTTGGATCGCGTGTTCTGATGTGCCGCGGCGCCTTACTAAACGTGCTTCCCTGCTCTCCCTCTGTTGCCACCCCGTGACGATGCAGATGTGTAATTTTCGATATAATAATTTCTATTTTCATTTCTAGTGTGATTTCGTCGCTTCTTCCACTGCCTTCGCTGCTGCGTCGGCAGTCGTGTTGTCCCAGGTAGTTACCCGATGTGACCTTCAACCCACCTCAATTTTTTTTCACTGAATAATACTCCTCCTCCTTTGCATTCCAGTAAGTTCACCCCGCGCTGTAAGAGTATCGATATGAATGCTTGTCTGACGTTCCGCGTTCGTCGTCATCTGCCAGATTGATCCGGCTGATCGCGTTCGCCTGCCGTCACTCAACAAGTCTATATTTGGCGTCTTTTTTTTATTTTCTCATCGATGTCTGTTCGGGAGACCCCGCGGGCACTCAAATTCACGACCCAGCGTGGAATGAACCCCGGAAAGATTTCGTCTTTTCTCAAGTCATGCGGTATCATAATGTCGAATATCCTGAAAAATGTTAGTCACCAAATAGCGCGTTGATAACTCAAAATAAATATGGTCCAAGTGAAAAATAAACCAAATATTACATCGTTACTCTTAAATTGTTAAAAATACAGCATTGAAACTATATGTAAGGCATTTCGTGTGCGTCTGTATGTTTAGAGGCGCGTCAACAGTTAAAGTTATTAGCGCCTCTCTAAAGTATTGAAAACTATATGTAATAACAAAGAGATATTTTCTCCACTCCTGTGAATTTTATGGCTGATTCTTGAGTACATGTATTGTTGAACGGGGTCGTACTCTGACATTTATAATGATACGTAATACATAATGACCATTTGCTTAAGTATTACTCGTGAACATCACGCTTTACGTCATTCTTGATGCGTGAAGTTTTTTCGCGTTCACTCTTCTCAAAGAGAATTTTTCACGTGTCCTTGATGGCGATTTTCGAGTCGTAACAATGGTGTAAACCAGCGTCATCTTATGGTGCACTTGGGAAGCTGTTAATCTCACAGACGAACGCTGTAAATTTTCCCCCTTCTGAGAGTGGTAACTCCTTCGGGTAACTTTGAGCTTTCTGGAAAAAAAATTGATTAAGAATGAGCTTCAGTTCAGATTTTCCACCGTGTCGTCACATTACAGAACAAATAAATTTATATTCTTATAGGTTATACAGATTCCCTGAAAAATATGAGAAATGTTAATGGAACCATTGTCACAGTTAGTGTGGAGCCTGAAATTACGTAAAAATCTTTGAAAGGAAGTTGAAAGATAGAAATTAAGAAAGAGAGAATAGGACTGCTGAAAAAAATTCCAAAGTGAACATTTTCCGCTAAACTCTGTTCTTAAACGGGAAATCGCCAGAAACATCTCATCCACCTTCTCCAGTTAAACATACGAGTAACCTGTGCTGTGACGTAAATATTTCTTCTATATCTTGCCATCAATTCAGATGTTTTCACAGATTGAGGTCTTTCTCTTTAGTTTAACATATAACGTCAAAACCATAATTCACAATCATCATAAGTAGTAGACATTTACCCGCTCAATTACTTCCTTCCCTAGTTTTATTTCACTCATTCCGCCTTACTGCGGCTGCAGACCATTTTCGTTTTAATCTCGTTTATCCTGAAACTCTATTTTGTCTATTCTCCATTCCCCTTTCAATCAAAACCTTTGTTATCCTTCGTTGTTTTTTTTCAATTCGTTGAATTTTATTTCGCTCTTTATGAGCACTAAATTGCGGTCAGTATAGATGCTGCTCCCGGATAGCTTTTGCAATCCATTAGTTTATTTCTGAAACACTTCTTTTGTTCTGTTAATTTCATTACATGGTGCAGTGAAATTGGCATCTTTTTACGTCTCCAGGAAACTTCCTTGTGTACCTTCTTTTTTTTAAATAATGTGCTTGTAGCAAATTAATTGTATTGTTCTTACAACTCCAAAATCCTTTCACCTCTTAACTTTCGTTTTGCTATATCATATTTTGGGCTGTCGGCATGTACACCTGAATCACTGAGGTGTCTTCTAGTTTCCTGCTATATGTTTACCTTAATTATACTTCTACCTTCTACCTGCTGATATCAAACATGAATGAAAACAAACTACAAATGTAGTTCATAATGTGCAACGTTAAAACAGGAGCTCTCCCAGTTTAGAGGGAGGTTTATTAGTTCATTTTATCGCAGGAAGCTTTTAAGCTACGTTAACGCAACATTTCTCAGTATCATTCCCACTGCTGTATTATTACTGCCTCCTGAACGTATAATCCAATAGCAATCACTCCGAAAATCTCTTAACTGTGACTGATATGATCTCTCGAGTAGTATATCTGCGGAGATCCGAATGGGGGACTTTTTTTACCTCTAGAATATTCGACTCTATGTTGATCCACCACGTAGTAATCAAAACAATTGCTGGTGAGCTGCTTCTTCTCGGTAGAATGTTATGGTTCCTTCCCGTTGCATTACAAAATGGAATGAGCCAGCCATTAAAGTAAGCATTACCGCCTCCGTAGTAAAATGAATGTTGCTGTAACGACCAAGGTGTTCTCCACCTTCACTCACAAATGAAGGTTGAATGCTGCCCCTCCTCCGAGTTATTGGCTCCTCCGAGTGTTTAATAGCAGCGTCCTCTACCTACATCGTGGTTCCTTCGTGGGATTCCATAGGATTTCTGTCCATCTTACCCAAGGATGGGCCCCTGTATCCTCCGAGTACCACAGTTTATTAATCACGACTGCTCATTCGTGGTTAATACTTTCTCATTTCAGCACCCTAACTCTATATTTAGAGGTCGGCGCAATGTCCGAAACCCGGTGGTCGCGAACGATTGCTCTATCTAGAGCATAATTACCATGAAATCAGTACCCATTGTGATGCTTATTCGAAGGAACTTACCAGGGTCCTTAGATTCGTATATCGGGAGCTTCAGAAATTCCCTTGCTGATGGAGGCAGCTTGTTGAAGAAACTTTTAGCCACGGGTGAAATAAGTGTTTGATCCAATTCACGTGGATCTTGGAATCCGGTCAAACCACTTATTATTATTGATATGACGAGGAATAAAACGAGTCCAATGAGTGAATACCACATGGTTGATATTTGTAGAATGGGCGAAACACTGCGGGAATAAAATAATTTTAATTAATAGATAATAAATTATTATTTTTAGACTATTTCACCGTAATATATCCTAAGGCAGTTTTGAATTGTACATTAAGTGAAGATGCTCTTTCTCTAATGGAATTCTTCTCGTGTCTCCAACCGGGTGATTGTGGAAAATAATATATTTTTCCACAATTACCCGGTTGGAAACCCGAGAAGAATTCCATTACGAAATACGCCGGGAAAGCATGAGATATTTTATCATGCTCTTTCTCTATTTAGAGGAAAGTGACTGAACATATTTTCATGCCCCCTCGTTGGTTGAGAGTTTACGGAAAAGACACTTTGCCATTTAAGAAACATAAGATTTTTAAATTTCTCGGTGACATTTTTGAAATAAAATCCCTCATGCGGCATAGCTTCGACAAGATTTAATACGAACAAAAAAAATTAACAAAAACGAAAAAGGTTAGATTTAAAATTAAAAGTTCAAATTTAATCATTATTTTTCCCACAAATTTTGAATTTTTCATTGCCAGTATGGCGTACTTTTCGAAAAATTTTATTTTTTCTACACTTTAAGAATCAGAAGAAAAAAAACACTGTAATTTAACAAATCAAATATTTGTCAACACAACCCGGGTTTCGCCACGGCACGGCATCGTGTTAACAAAATATTTAATTTGTGGAATCACGGTGTTTTTTCTTCTGTTTCTTCAAGACGAAAGAATTCCACAGAGTTAAGCCTGAAAACATCTCTGGATCCTGTGTCCACTTTTGTATTTTCGTTTTATATTTTATATTGTTGTTTTATTTTATATTATCGTCGGTCATACATATCGTACCGCAGAACATATCGTATTCCAGTGTGAAGAGTGAGAGCCTCTAAGTGGCTTTTGTCTCTCAGGTGACCCCTGTAGTACTCTTCACATTTTTGGAATTCCCAATGGGGTGTACATGATACTGTTGAGAGACTATTCCAAAATAATACGATAGTAGAGTATGGACTTCCAATGGAAGAAGCGACACTCGACTCACCATACCTGGATATCTCTCTTAATCTCTCTCTATTGTTTAAATTTAAAATTTCCAAAAATTTATTTGTATATTTTTCGTCTTATTTTATTTTTTCATCTTGGAAAGGGGGATCACTTGCCCCTCTCTGGACACGACCACGAACCTCTTACGCTTCCTTGGTCGTCATGGTCCTTAAGAATTTACATGTGCGTTTTGAACAACCTTCTTACTTTGTTTGATTGTATTTTACCTGCGATTTCCAGAGCCTCTCAAAGTTGCTTGACATGCTTATTCCGCTTTCGATACGAATGAATTCTCCTGAGCTATCACTAACTTCATAACGTTCTCCTCTTATTGTATAATATTTGTCGTAAAGTCCTTGTATATCCTCCTTCAGTAGAACTGTCTAAGGACAGGGATAAGCTCGATCTCGAACCGTCTCTGTCCTGAACGCCATTCTTCTGCATAGTAGGTCACATTATGTAGCTTGTAGATTGTATATTGAAAATGCCATATTGAGCAAGGCGCTCTAAGGATTAGAGACGTGGAGCATTTGAAAAAACAGACCAGCGAAGGTTTCGAAACATGATGTTTAAGGAGGACGCTGAAGATCAAGTGGACGCATAAGCCTATTCTACAATGGACGATGGCCGTATCCCGCAAGGATTCTCTTACGATTTTCATTCTCCATTGAGGACGTAATTGTAGCCAATCAGAGTGCGCCATTACTGCCGCCGGTGTCAGGATCACGACCTATTGCTTTTTCGGAATCTTCGTTGAAGCAGCGATCACAGTTTCCCCGTTCATTTTCATAATTTAAGATTTCACACAGTTAAATTGTTATCAACTCTAGACGAAACATCCATTAAAAATAATGTGCTATGGTATGACATGCAATATACATTCGTCTTCGATATTCACATAAATCTTTCACGGCTTGGCTTTTAAGTGCTGATATAGCTGCGTGAAGTTTTAAATTATAAAGATGAACGTGGGAACTCCCTTCTCTGCTCCGAAAAATCTTCCAAAAATCACTGAGTCGTGACCGGCGGCAGTAATGGTGCGCCCAGATTGGCTAAAATGTTCGCCTGCCGCGAGTCGTAAAAGTGAGACGACCCATCTTTCTTCAGACGGCTCACGACAGGTTCTTACGGACGGCTTACTTCTTACGGCTTACGTCCACTGTAGAATAGGCAATGGAGAGTGAAGGACGAGGTGAAGTGAAGAGAAGGGCGGAAGATGAGAGCGAGGGGGTGGGTCACGGGTCGAGCACTCACCTCACGAGTGGGATATCCGGCGTTTCTACGGTGGCGTTGCAGGGGCACCCGTCGACGGAGACCGGCATCCGGGTGTAGACGAGTCGCCCTTCCTTCACGGCAGCCGAGGTATCCCAACTGAGCCACGTCATCAGCGCGATCGAGACGACGAGACCTCCGGTGACGCCCTGCGGAAGTAGGGATGGACGTCGAGTCGGGTCGGATGTCGATGGAGAGATTATGCGCCGGCAGACGTCAAAAGTGGTCCCCTCTCGCAAAAACGTAAACAAAACAACAAAAAAATGCCCCGATCTTCGCAAGCTTCGGAATCCTCATGGGAACAACCCAGAATTTTGGCGGAGCAAAGAAAAGTTGACGATTTCTGGGTTTTTCCGGCCGGATAATGGCGTTGGTGGTCACTGAAGCTTCGAGGACTAAATCTGCCATCGTCTTCGGGGTGAGTCTTAGAGATATTGTATTCCATCTCTCAGAGAGACTCACCCTGAACGCGATGATGGTAGACTTTAACCTGCGAAACGTCGGTGTCCATCAAACTCTCTACCCGAAAGAAAGTCGGAGATAACTTCTTCTCAACGCCGGGAAAACATGAAATTCTTCAAGAAGAGGAAAGTTTATGATTACCCGTGTCGTGTTATCATCATCATCATCGTCGTCAGTACTTCAATCCAAAGTTTGGTTGACTGCAGTCACCCCTCCATCCTTTCCTATCTAGCTCTCTTACACCACTTGGCAGGTCTTCTTTCTAAACATCTCTATTAATTTTCCCTATATATATTTGTCCCTAGATCTTCCCCGTGGAGCCTTCCCCTCGATTTTTCCTTCTACAATTTATATTCTTGGCGAACACATTATACCCCAGGGTGTGTCCTATCCACCACGTGTTAAACTGACCAACTAAACACTCCTAAGCTTGCCGCGATTACATCCTTCACGTACTTCGAAACCTCAGCTACTTCCCTTCTGCCACGAACTTCAGATGCATCTCAACAAACAGTTCGCGTGTTCCCCCTCCATCACTTATTTCTCCGCGAGATTCATTTCTTCCTTCGCCCGCTAATTCCTTTGTATTCGCCCATCCAATTTGTTTTCCCGCCCTTCTCCGAAATTCCGTTCGCATCCACGTTAGCCAGTGACATTTCACATGTCAAAATTCTTCAATCTGCCATAATTTACTTTTGTCATGCACTTTAATACAGAATGGTTCAAGGTTACACACCCTGTGAGAGAAGTTTTCACACAAACTTTTCACCATGTACTTCACTGCTTAAGTGGTGTCCACATACTTAAACCACTGCTATTTATTTAGATTACTGTTTATTCCTTCGAATCCCTAAGTACTTATTTCTTTCTCCAATTCCTCTATTAACGTCCCAGCTACAAAAAATACGATTTGTATTTAGAATGTAATTTTTTGCGCATATAAATATGTTTGCATTTTTACGTACATGCATAAGTTTATTTAATTTTTATACGCGCTATGGTTCAAAGAATTACCGGTATTACACTACGTGCAAAGCTTTTATGAGCATTTAAATTAGTTGAATTTTACTCTTTTACACTTAGAAAACCTCTGACGACATGTTATTTAGAATTATTCTTCAGGACGTTAATAATTAATTACTAATATTACAAAATGCGTAGCCTGGCATGTTAGATGTAAAATATATTCAATTCGTGAATCATTTACCAATTGAATATTTATTTTTATTTACGTTTTCTTCAAAATTATTTCATAGTGACAATTGTTGATAATGTAAGGTGAAATATTTGGTGTTTATTTAGTAGTTATTATTTAAATAATATATTAAATATAACATTTTTCAAATTTTATTTAAGGTATGAATTATAAATGCAATTAAATTTTTGAGTATCCTACTTACCTTCCAATTGGCCCAAGGGAAGAACATTCCAAGAAGAAATTCTCCTAGGGCAATCCCGATTACTAGTCCTGTCAAACTCAAATTTGTCTGCAATGTAAGTAAAAGAGAATATATTAGAGATCGAGCGCAGTTCCCGTACTCAGTATCATTTTTGCCAAGTAAAATAGGACATCTCTTCTTTGTTCCAATTAATGATAAATTTTAATTTAATTTTAAGTTCTCCACCATCCGGTTACGAGATAGTTATTTACATATATGTTTCATGTAACGGCGGAGAGTGTTGGATCATTAAACGGTCGTTATAAGAAAATCGGAGAAAAATTCCGTAGTGGCCACTACTGGTATTTGACCGAGGAAATTATCAGAGAAATGGCCTGAGCGGCTCGTGATTTATTCGCAGCGTTGTCGGTGGGGATTAAAATTTTGTTATTCGGTGCTTTCGTTCACAAACTCGTCAGTATTTATGTTTCAAACGTTGGCGCAGATGGCATTTGTCCCTGCGAAATTTTGTTTTTGTCATGGTAAAAATTGTAAATGTCGCGCAGCGGATTGTGGCGATGCCTACCTCCATCATGCCTCCTGTTTGGGAGATGACGGCCAGGAAGGCGAGGCTGGCGACTCCGTAGGCGACACTCATGATCTTCGAGAGGGTCCCGGCTTGAACGTCCGTCAGATTCCTGCGCATGACTCCAATCACAAAGTCTCTCAGAGTGACGGCAGCCATTCCGTTCAGCATCGCAGCTGATGAGCTGAATAAAAAGAGGACCAATTTCAAGAAGGAAATGAACTCAGGTTTTGTTAAGTATAAGACCCGTTTCATGGTAGTCAGACACTTCAAATTCGTGAGCCTTCTCACCATTCGTCATCATCTATTACGTCTATTCAGCTTCGTGTATGGAATCACGACTTTGGGTTAATTAATTGTAAATCGTTCTTTTGACATAGGCATATAGCTTACGAAATATATTTAATCCGCCTCCAGGGCGTATGATTCCATACACATCAGGTATGCATCCACAGATGCACACATACGTTGCATAAATGTTTATTATAAATATTGCAAACAGTTAAAGTTAGACTTTTCCATTCAATAAATATCTGTGGAAAAGTACAAGTTTTACTGTTTTCAATATGAATATTAAAACGTCCACGAACTTAAGCCTGAATCCGTTCATTATACGGGGTGGGGCATGATGAAGTCCCTGATTTTGTGGGTAAATCGTAAGGAAAACTGTTCAAGATGACTGTAAAAAAGTTTTATTTCTGTAAAGAGCATAAAACCCCATTTTTTATCAAGTTTTGAAAATAATATCATCTGAATGCCCGCCTTGGAGAGCAATATACGTGTTGAGTCGTTCGAAGAAGTTTTCATACACTCTTCTCAGCATATCTTGCGGAATTGCAGCGATAACATCCTCAGTTGCCTCTTTTAGGTCTTCCAGGTTTCGAGGGCCACCTTTGAAAACTTCAGCCTTTAAGGTAACCCCACAGGAAAAAGTCGCATGGAGGGAGACAAATCGTTAGGTACGACCCGACGGCGGCGTATTAG
>WURS02432181.1:0-15708 GCA_011762765.2 Rhinocypha anisoptera | reverse complement strand
TGCAGATGATACTGTCATAACAATTGCCGGGGACAACAGAAACGAAATCGAGAGCAAAGCGGCAGAATGTATGGAAAGAAATTATGAAATGGGCTAAACGCTGCAAACTAAAAATATCAGAAACCAAAACTCAGTATATGTGCTAGGGGAGGGCCGGCCCCGTTGAGAGCTGAAGAACAATGGAAGCGGAGGTCTGGGGTTGTTGTGAGTGAAATAGGGTCGGAGGGCGGATGGGGGTGGGCCGGGCCGTGGGAGGTGACTTAGTGAGGGAATAGCCGGAAGGGGAGAGGAGAAACGATCGAAGGACGATTTATTCTGGGATCCCAGTTCCTTGATATTGTGTGTGTATGCATATATATATATATATATATATATTATCCATAGAGAGATTGATATCACCACAAGAAAGGCACCAAAATAACAACGATATCGTTAAAGTAGGGGTGGGTAGACCAAATAAAGCCGTCAAGAACTGCGTGAATAACAACGGTGACGACTCGGGTAGTGCATTTCTTCAGCGGCAGCGCCAAAGTGGGCAGAATTTTCCCCCACGGCCAAGCGGAGACGTGATAAAAGACGTTTAGTGGAGACAGTCAAAAGGTTTAAACAAGATTAGCATTCTCTTCCTTCGTGGAGCTATTCAAGGGGCGTCAATCGCATTTCAAAAGAAACGCGTGCGTGTCATCAACGGACATCGACTCCTCGTCTAAAGCGAGAGGAGGAGGAGACGCCCGTAAACAGAACGAAATGCGTTTTAAGGTGGATTTACGAGTACACTGTCCGCTCAGACAAGGAACGTTTCCGTTCGGACGAGAATGTGATCGTTTATAATGACGTAACGAATAAGACACGGTACTTGTCAGGCATTTGTGATTTTGACCATCTCTACTAGTTTCTGAGTGAACACAGCAGAGCTTAAAAACGATAAAATAACAGTAAATATGCTTAAAATCTTACATATTTATGCGTCATGGGCCTATTACTCGACGAAGAAGAAGCTACATCGCGTGAGCGACATCGCGTTCAGCCATGTTCCGACATGAAGAGTATCAGGACAAAACATTCTTCCGAGGAAAGGCGGATTCCTAGCCCGCAGGCGCTCCGTGTGTCTGTGCGGAGACGTTTTATCATTGAATAAACACTCCCGTTCAGCCCAACGCAAAAATTTTGTCTGAACGGACATGCTCCGTGTCTGAGCGGAGAGTATAAATCCACCTTTAGGATAGGGGTATCGTCGTCCAGTGGTTGCAGGGAAGAGGATCCCGGTCTCGAAACCCCGTGGCGCCTTAAGGTTCTAGGGGTAACGTATGGGAGAAATAGTGCCTAAATAGGGACCGGGTCTCAAATACTAAATGTGTCACGCGCGATAAGTTTTACACCATCCCAAGAAGACGAGCTTTGATCTTCTGATTACATCTTCTGATTCTGTGAAATGTCATTTTCTTTGGTGCACAAATATTTTCTTCAGTTGAGTACTGGGGCAGTTGTGTGTTCGAGGAAAGTTAAATGACCGTTACAGAGTCCATCTCACTTGTTTTAGTCACTAATGCAAAAGGGAAAACTATTGGGTTATATTTTACTTACAACTAAAAATATGTAGAATTATTACAAGTAAAACTTGCAAGTAAAAATATGTGAAATCATGGATTTTTTTCTGCAAGTCAAATAATCATCAAATAAGCTCCCTTCTTTTAGAATATTACCTGATTATTTTTCGTATTTTATTCAAGGTTTGTGTTACTTCGGAGTGGTTTTTGACGAAACGTTCAAGCTCTTCTCTGCTGTGATCAATCCATGAATCAGTGGCATTTCAGGTGTACCCCTATGCTCATAGTATGGGGAATTATATGCGTCCATGATCCCAGTCCCTCCTTCCTTACCTTCAAAAGCATTTCCATTTGTTTTTTAAAATGTTGATTTCTATTCCCCGTCCAGTTCTCTAGGTCTAGTTTAATAATATTTGCGATTTGTATAAAGAATGCACAATATGAAGAAAAGTATTCTTGAGAAACAACAAGCTAAATCATCGTTGAAAAAAATCAACTCACAACAGAAATTGTCACGCTTGAATCCCTACGAAAGAATCAATTTACACCAACGGTAATATCGTCTCAAAAGGACTATTTCATAATATCCTATTGAATATTTGAAGCCCCTTTGTCAATCGAATATGAAGATTTAAAAGCACATTCTCGGTAAAAAAAATAAGCGACTGTACAAGCCCGGTGGATAGTACGCTCTCCAGGTAATCCTAATTTTGCGGATTAGAGTACCGTGACGGATATGGACGTTGTTTTTACACTATCAGGATTATCTTAGATTTGAGGAGGTCTAAAAGACAATAACCATCGACGCTCCCTAAATAGGAAAATAAAATCCAATGAAATTGATGAAGGGATTATAATTTTACCTTATACGCTACCATAATGTGCCATAGAATCGAATATTTAGGAAATATTTCATGTGTGGAAGTTCAAATCCCATATAAAATTCACCGAATCAGGCGTGATGTGAGGAAGAGATTCATAATGAGAATAAAACCAGCACTTTTCCACAGACAAATTTCTATGAAAATGTGCTGTTTTTATTCTCATTATTCAGATCCCATGTTGTAGATCCTAAATTTTGATCGTTATTCTTTTCATGTGGTTAATGGGTTAGAGGCATTTTATAAAATTCAAAGATGTTTTATTTTGTGTGTGTTTTATTTTTCTCGGATGTTTATAAGAAGAAAAATATTAATGGCTACCCATGGTTTCCGGATTAAGATGACATGATTACTAATCACAAAGTAATTGTTTTTATCGGAGGTCCATAGGCCATTCATCTACTCACCTTCTCGAGAGTAAACAGTATAGGTTGATGAAATATGTGACATTTAGGCAAGGGCGCTTTTTGCACTTTTCTTTTGTCAAAGTTTACTTTGTCTAAAAATATTTTTTCAACTTCCCTATCAACCTATTCTACGCGGAAGGCTTTCATTTGCTCGAAGAGTCAATTTCCATATTCAAGGGCTATAAAAAGATCACACAAGCTTTTGCACTACTGTTAGACTGTTATATAGCAAAAAACCTCTTAAAGCAAAGTGCCTAAGTGGAGACATTTTAGGGATCCCGCGCGCTAATTATCTCTGTAAAATGCTTCACATTGATGAATGTTTCTAGGTCAGGGTTTTTTGCTCAGTTTACTTATGGGATGAAGAGTCTGGAATTTAAGGGCGATTTCAGTCTGAAATGATATTTTGTGAATAAGTTGTCTTTATTAACTGTACTGATGTGATTTTAAAGTAATAATTATATTGCGTCAATGGAATTCTCACTTCAAAATAAATTCATTAAATTTAAAAGGTATTCTTTATAATTGTGAGGGTAAATGTGGTAAAACTTATGGCTGTATTTATCGCTATCATTCCAGTTATTATTAAACAATTACTTTGGTGGGCATTAAAAAAAATTAATTGGCTGAATTCGCTTGCATTTAACTTAAAATTCATTTAATACTTCGTAGTGAACTTTTCAGGTAATGTAATTCCACAAAAACCCTTCGCTCCCTTCCACTTCGTGGAGAGTTTAGCCATAAAATCCTGATTGTGGTCATAAAAGCTTACTGCTCAGTATATTTCTTCCAATCTCAGTAGTAACGGCTTTAGCAATTAGTTAAAGCGCCTTGAATTTGAAAGCGGATGTGGTAGGAAGATATGGAAAAATTTGACGTAAATCGATTCTAGTACAACTTGGAGAATATCATCCGATGGGAAGCGTTCTAAATCGTACATCACACTCCGAGGAACTTCTCATTTACATTCATGATGTAATGTTGAAATCCGCTGCTCCGGAGTATGGTCGGGGCTCATTAATAACCATGCATACTGAACAGTAAAGGTCACTATTACTTAGTAACCTTTATGCATATTTTACTTTCAAAAAACATAAAGTGACATTGTTGTCGAGGATTTGAGATGAAATGGGTTTCAGAAGTACTAATTTCGGAAATGTAGAGTCTTGCTTGTGGAAATCGTAATGGTAATGATAGCAATCTCTTCCTTTAGAATCCAGACCTATCGGGACCACGACAAGAAACAGGTCAAATTCTCAGCGTGGGTGGCTGTAGTAGGGATTCCTAGTGACAGATTCAAAGTGCTTATAATTCAATGCGCTTGTAACAATCAGCCAATTTCAAAAAAGCCTGTGTATAAAATATTATTTGAGTGTGGTAAATTGAAATATAAATTTTATTGAAGTAAAGTAGCATAATTCTTTAAAATTAAGAAGATTACGAATGTCTGACTTTCGTTCCATCCGTGTGAGAAACAATGAGCATGAGACATCGTAGCTTAAAACCCTACAAGTTTACTTTACAACTCAATGACTCATACATCTGTGTCATCTAAAGATTGTTCTAGTTTCAGATGCTCATAGAAATATTTTAAATTATTTTCCCACGGGTTTGGTCGTCTAAAAAAATCGTTTTTCCCTCCTATGTTATTAGTACCACACTTAATGTTAACTCTTCTGGAGTTATTCGAGTTATTTAAGTAGAAAATGGAAACAGCCAACCTTGCCTAATTGTTAGGAATTTACTGTTTTCACGTTTTTTTTATTTCTACAAATATAACCGTTTAATATCTACTCATCCATGAATTTGTGAGCCTTTTCTGAAGATTAAAAAAAATCATATTCGGAAAAGTAACAAGGTACTTTGTATTTCCATTTAAGTTGAAGGTATTTATTTGTTTATCGATTCGCTCTTTATATTTATATGAAAGGAGATTCTTCGCCATTTTCTAGAATTTATATCTCGGAAACTGAATCAAACCGATTCTAATCTCACCGAATAATGGCAAAATCCTTTTAAAAAACAGCCCTCTCTCTCTCTGACTAAATTATAACAATATAAATATTCAAAATAAAAAATTATGGACGGGAAAGTGTTTTCCTAAACGCCATCAACTAGATCTATTTTGGCAATAGTAAAAAAATATTGACAAAAGACACGAACAAGTTTATTATTAAGTTGACGGAATGGAGTACCAGCTCATGAAATGGGATAAAATATCACGAAATTATGTATAAAATGTCCGACAAATTATTTTAGGAATTAAATTACTCAGGAGTTGAATTAAGATTGACATGTTTTTCAGGGTTATGGTCAATCTAGTGTTTTTTGAAGTAGCAGTGCAGTTTTATCAGCCACAGCATTCAACCTCAAGGCCAGTTTCATTGGTGAGGGTTATAGTTCACCTCAAACTAAGCCCAACGGATGTCGCAGCGTGTAAAAATTCACACGTCAGGGTAGAGGGGTCAGTTCCTTTCCCTGTGCCGCCTATGGTTTCAAAGGAGATCTGGTATCCGCGGTAGCCTAGTCGGTAGAACGATTGGTTTCTTCTGAACTAGAAGTCCGGGTCAAGTCCCGATGACGCCCCTGAACACCTCCAGCTAAACCCTAGCTGAGTGATTTTATGGAGTCTTATATAATATTTCCTGCCTCGGTGGCGGCGGGTACCGTCTTCGTCTGCCAGCCCGGAGGTCGCGGATTCGAATCCCGACTAGGTGGATTTTTTATCTCCACCAAGGGCATGGATGTGTGTGTTTCGTCCTTGTTATTAAAATGTTATGGTGCCCATTGTAATTAGGCTCTTAGTGCTGTTTGAAGGCGATTGTAAAATAAATAAAGCAAGTAATCGGTATGCGCCTGAGTTTATGGGGTCCTGTTTACAATCAGTCACTATATGTCTCACGATTAAACATTTCTACACGCTTCCTCTTCCATAATAGAGAGAGAACAATGTACGGAGCGTTTCATAGTGAGAACAGCTTTGCATTTTGCACTGTGTTTACGTGGCATGATGAGTTTCACTACTCCGTAGCATATTTCATCTGCTATGGCTCAGAGTAGCGAAACGCGTCGTGCCGCCTAAGCACCGTGGAAATTACCAAGTTATTCTCATCGCGGACATTAAATACACGCGTTCTCCCGTTTACTTCCGTGACTACCAGTTTGCGTTCGTAAGGGTGACTGAATAAGTTCTCGAACCCACTGACTCCGTGTAGAATGTTGTGACGGCCGAGTGAAGGTCGATAACAAGCACCGTTTCGTGGGAGAAACCACGTTTCGTGCTCCTCGTGTCAGCAAGCACCACAGCAAAAATATTCTCGCTCATTTAACTTAATTAGAGGTCGGCGTCGTGAGACCCGCAGAGTAGGTCTCTGTCTGCGGGGACATGGACATGTTGAAAAACTAGATTCGATCCGCCGCAAGAACAGGCGAAGACTTGAGGAGTAAAGGGAGACAATCCAACGTTGGGAGCATCTCCCACCATCGAAATTCAGCTTTTTGGGAGGAACCCCCGCTTTGACATGCGTCCTACGTCCACCGCGTGAGAACGTCTCAAGGGTTGGATGGGGCCGTACGTCAAAACAAGGGGATCGTGTACGTGGATTGACAGCAATGGCAGGTGGGTGGGGGTGTGACGGGGACGGAAAAGGGGAGAAATGAGGAGACAGAGGAACACCCCGTAATGGGGAACGACGGACGCGGTGGAGAGTGAATGAGGTGCCGGATGAGTGGGAGGCTCAAGGGTGTGGGGGAACCAGAAGGGCTAGAGTACTGGAAAGAGAGAGAGAGAGAGCGAGAGAGAGAGCGAGAGAGAGAGCGAGAGAGAGAGAGAGCGAGAGAGAGAGAGCGAGAGAGAGAGTGGAGAGGGGGAAGCCGAAGGAAAGAATGAGGTGGGAGGTGGGGAATTTGACTGCGGTTGAAAGGGTCAAAGGGCCATGTGAAGGACAAGTAGCACTCCCTACCCGCCCCCATCCTCTCCCGGACCCCCCTCGACGCTCTTAAATCGTAAGAACTTCATCTGCAGCTAGGAGGGGGAAGAAATAATTAATATCGCTCGTTCTTTGTGCGTGGATGAGACCACGGTATGATGCCTATGATTTCCTTTCATTCGTGTTTTTTTATTTTTTATTTCGAGACAACGATTTTTTTTTCAAGTTTCCAACCGAGTGTCCCTATTTCATGACCTGGTATCTTCGACCACTTATTACTTCTCAGGCGCGAAAAATGACATTGTATCTAAAGTTATCTGGCCATTGGCAATGAAACGAGTACAAGTTTCCCCTTTCAACCGCGGTTTCGTGCACCCTGGATATCCGCGGCCCGCTTTGTGAGTACACACTTTATACTATCATTCTCAATCGCGGGTATTACCCTTGCGTTTGGACCAACCATTTAAGATTTCTTCAATTATGACAATATTTATGTTTATTCATTCAATCATTTTTAGCAATTTCCGTAGATGATGTATGCTATGTGGTGCACAAAATATTTGTGTTGGGAAATAACCGTGATCCTTGGACATCAATTCTATAATAGTTTTTAGAGACACAAGTCGAGTGTAATTACTGTAGTTCCAAAATGTCGACACGGATTGAAATGACTCTAAGAAACAAGGATATATGCTACTGTACGAGGTTTCCCTGTCGAAGAGTCGAAGGATATATTTCTGCCTATATACTAATAAATATTATGCGAATTTAAATAAAGGTGCTAAATTTTTCACTATAATTATGCGTGAAAAGAAACCTAAGTCACGATTTTCCATCTACTTAATTGTTTTCCAAACTCGGTTTTCGCAGCCGCGGGAATTATCAAGAACATAACCCCCGCGGTTGATCGGGCTATATCTGTAATCGTAACACAGAGGGATACAAATAATAATAAGCATTAGGGTGAAATTAATAGGAAGTGATGTGTAAGGTGAGGGGGGGAGTAAAGCTAATTTAACACTAAACGTAATTCCAGTATTCAGACACTGCAGGTCGGATCAGGAGGGACTGGGAGCATGGACGCATATAATTCCCCATACTACGAGCATAGGGGTACACCTGAAATGACACTGATTCATGGATTGATCACAACATAGAAGAATCAGAACGCTTCGTCAAAAACCGAAAAAATATTATGAAATTGTACTTTTGAGACGATATTACCATTGATGTAAATTGATCTTTCGTAGGGATTCAAGTGTGACAATTTCTGTTGTGAGTTGATTTCTTCAACGATGATTTAGCTTGTTGTTTCTCAAGAATACTTTGGACCACAGCATGGCGTGAGCTCTACTAAGCTCTTAAACTCTGTTTGACATTAAAAATGACGAATAGTACGCAACCTGGACTTTAAACTGAATAAGAGAATTTCCCAAAGCAACCAATTTCTAACTTCCATGGTGAAAATCAGTAATTTTGAATTACATTCAGAAAGACAACCTCAGCGAGGGATATAGACGCGACAAAATGTAAATATCTCTCAATGTTCAATGATTCTGAATTTTGTCTTGACGCGAAGACGTTATCACATCGGGAAATTTGAAAAAATAACCAGTTGAGCGGAAAATTTCCATGATTCCGCAAAGGGGCTGATTAAAACGAGCGCTGAATAACAGACAAACAAACGCATGAAGACACAGATCCCTAAAGCAAAGTAGGCTAGGCATTTTCGTACCACCAAAATATAAAAGAAACGCCACCGCAGGAGGAGAAAAGACTCAAGTTTTTCGTAACAGATCCGGCAAAATCTCCCGATAACTTCTCTTCAAGTTCGATCATGAGTAAGACCTGTTTCAACCCAGTTTTCCGTCCCATTCATTCCACCATACTCCTCTTTCTTCGACTTTGCCGGGAAGCTGCCTTCCATGGTTCACTGGCAGACCGAGTTTTCGGGGTTGGGTGGGGATATTTCCTCCTTTTTTTCCCTTTCAATTGTACTCCGGTTGTGGTAGGCAGTCGTGTGGAGCAGGGGGAGAAGACTGGGAGGAAGTCGAGGATAATGTGTTTACGTGAAGAGGCGGGCGCACTCCCACGCCACGCCACCACTCGCGATCTCACGAAAGAAAGGCCCTGGTGAGCGAAGAGTGTGGAGGGAAGGGGCGGCTGGGAAGGGATTCGAGGTTGCCACCGTCACCCGCAGCGCCCTTCCCTCCGTCGCTTATCGCCGAATATCCGATCGAGGGGATGGGGAAGGGGGGGAGAGCCGCCTCGGGCGTCGTCACCCCACCTCACCGCCACCACACCCTCCCTCCATCCTGGAGGGGACTGGAGAGGTCGTTCCAGTTCCCCTCAATCACCCCCGAGCACCCCGACACCATGCACAGGGTCACACCTTTCGGCGGCCCAATTCAAATAACCCCTCTCTCCCCCACGCCCCAAATGCCCTAGACAGCGTCGATCCCGGCGCTCCACCGATGATGAACTGCATTTTTTCCCCCCTTAAAACGAATCATCCCACTCCTGGAGTGGCAGGATGATAACGAGGCGAGGTTACTAACCGCCCGCGGCGTGATTCCCACGGCAACCTCCCCCTACATATTCAGGCATTTTTTTCCAGTTCCCAAACTTCTCTGAAAGAAGATTGAGTAGGATAGAGAGATAGAGAGAGAGGGACATGGCGTACGCTGCTGCAGTTTTAATGTAAACAGAGGCCTCCTCCCCTAAATCCCACGGCCATGTGGAAACTTAACAGAAGAAGACTGACGCCTGAAGCACGGGGAGGTAAGAGCTGTGTATAGTTTCCGTTAAATATATTATCAGCAGTTCAAATGCACTTCAGAAAATTTAATATCGTGTTTGAAATTTGGTTTTTTAAGACTCACACGAGATACCACAAATACGTTAGCAAACCTTGTATTACTACACAACCAGCTCTGAAAGATTTCACGACGCGCCTGCACTTCATTGCGTTGGTATGTCGGTGTCTCACGGCAGTGTTGCAAAATGACCTTTCCTCAAGATGTGGTTATTTAATTCGATTTTGAGATTTAATTATGAAATCTCATTTAAAGAGTTTGCAATAACTGAACCGGAAATTGTATAGGCAGTAATTAAAACGTGAATAGATACTCAAAAAGTTCAATTCATTCCATTTAACGTTGCGATTCCGAAACTGTTCTAAAAGATTGTCCAATGAATTATTATTGGATATTCAATATTTCACATGTGATTTTAAATTATATCTCATCGACTAATTCGGTATTTACAATCAAAATTAAGTATCCACTTTATATTCCTTGCGACTACACAATGGAAAATTGAAATGGGAGAACGAAAAATCAAAAATTAAATTTATAACTTTTCAAATTCAAAACCGCGGAAATATAAATCAATAAGATATGTCAAATGTATAAATACTGTCATATGCGTGTACTCTAACACAACACACATTTTATTTTTCATGTTAAAAACGTAGGCACCAAAGAAACAGGATTGATCACAGCAGTCTTCATTTTTTTATACACACTGAAATGTTTGTTTATCGCTGCTATTCTCCCTTAAAATTAATGAACCAGGAATAAAAGAAAAAGAAAGCAAAAGAAAGATATTGCCTTCACGGACTATTCAAAATATAATGACTCCCTTCCTGTGAATTCTTCTCAAACTCATACTTTCATGGGGACTTACAAAGTACGCCGTATATTCAGATTATAAGAACATAAGAAAGCGTACTTAGTTATCAGCTCACTAGGTAATCTAGCTGCGGAGTTCAGGGTGTTTCTCCGAGGGGTTATTCATTCAAGTTATACATGCAATTAATAAAACACGTTTTTGGAAACTCGAACATTACAGAAAAAATTCTCTATGGGACAATAGGGTTACTTACTGTTTTATTCAATCATTGGAAGCCTGATTGGAGAAAAAATAAGGAGCAGATCCTACTGGAATGTCAAACTTTAGTTAGTATAAATCGCTTAAATTTTTGCAGAGATTTATGAAATAGTATCAGACGTCACCTTCAGTAAACGTGCGGATATATATGTATAATTATATATATAGTTTGTATTAGGAGGTTTTTTGGTTTCCAATTCCCACTATATTCGATACTATCGGGAAGATGAGAGGAAACCATTTCTTAAATATATACCTAGATTTGCTTCTTTTTTTTTAAACTTACAGAGCAAAACAAATATGTAGTATAAATACAATATGTAAAAATTATATTTTAACTATTATAACTTTAAAGAGTATTCGGACCAAGTATTAAGTCACCTCTCAAGGGGATCGTGTAGGAGTAAACTGGAGCAGGCACGATGTGTATTTTTACATTGATGACCTGTACTCAGTAGATACTCAAAATAAATGTTTCCTTTCAGGCCGATACAGTGCTGAATCTATATATAATGGGAACAATAGAATGGCCGATATTTTTAGCCATGAAGGGAGGAGGCACGAACTGATATGGAATTTTTCGACATATGCGAGGGGTATTCGACTAGGCTAAGATAATTTATTGAGGTGAAAGAGAGTATCTCCCATTTTACGTGTACATGGTAATGGTAATGGTTATGGGTGAAAAAGAATCGCATGTAGAAAACCGATCACGTCGAAGCAAAATCCTTACTGCAGAGACGTGATAGGTACTAGGCGAGACAAGAAAAAGCTTGCCCGTCGGATACGCGTCCCCCATAAGCTCCGGCGCAAGTATATCAGAGGGTTAGGCTCGCACCATTTAACCCGAAGGTAAAGTACTTCCTCGCAGGCACGCTTGCTCGTGTTGTCACGTAGGAATGACTTTTCCAGAAATTTGCGATGTGATATAACCCCGGCAAAAGATAAGGGCCACGTTAGTCAAGAAAAGGAATAAAGGACATGTTCAAAGAACTTATGAGGTCGGTTTAATATATATATATATACCATATTTTTTTCAAGCGTTTATCCGGTATTGAATTCCACACGCAGAGAGCGTTTGGGACAACATTCGCATTCCACATATCAGCCAATTTACAACCTACTTGCTCCCAGAATGGAGAAATAGGCTGGAATATCATTTTGCGGGACAAAAAATATCTTAAAGAAGCAGTGCTTCGTCTTCTTTCCCATTAACTTTTTTTTAATATCAGTATCACGAAGAGTCCCGAATAACTGCTACTACATCCGCGGGATGAAGACGTTGACTGTTAAAGTTGACTTTGACGAAAAATTAGAGGAGGACTCCGGCTGCGATTCCGTGCGAGTTTTAATTTTGGTCTAACGAAATTTTTTTTCATTGGAATATATTATTTTATTTAATATACCGAGTTACTTGATTCAGTGAACCTCTTCCGTATCTCGAGAAATAAAAGAGAGAGGCCTTGAGCTTGAGCACCCGTGCATGTAAAAGTGAAAGGAAATTACTCGACGGCTTGGAGATACACGAAAAAGTCAATGCAAATGTGAAAGTGAATAAGTGTGCGCGAATACTTGATCAGGTGGCTTGAGTTCGGTGTGGATTGTTTCTCAAAATTTAAAAAGTTAAATGATCAAATGATTGAAGATGATATGTTCGCTCGGATTGCCTTCAAAGTTCAACTTTCATGGCCGTATCCCTACGTTTACACAGGAGTGATGTTGATTTTACAGCTATCATGCCCCTCTCCATGAGTTTTCACCTCCTAATTAATGACTCGCATTTCAAAAGTCGCGCATTGACTATAATCACGCAGAGGAGAATGGAGTGAAGTAATGATTTCGTGCACGGGAAGCAAAGCAGATCACAACAAAAAACAATAGCGGCGAGAGAGACAAGCGAGGAACTTCCGCGACGCCCTTTTGCCAGAATCCCTTCATTCCGAAACGTGCCATGTCTTTCGTAAAATGACCGACCACGGAGCTCCCCCTCGTACTGAAAGTAATTTCGGGACGTTAAACCAGCATACCTCATTCTTTCCGAATTGCTCCTCGCAAGTTTTCTGAAGCCAAAGGAGTGTGTGAGAGAGTGGGAGAAAGAGAGGGAGAGAGTGAGTGAAGATGTAGGAGAAAAAAAGATGATATATATATATAAAAGAAAAAGATCTTTTCCGCCAGCGCTGCGATATCGACTGATTGGCACAACAATGGGCCATTCCTACCGTCCTCCTTTTCCCGAGAGGGGGAGTCGGAAAATGGAATTTTTCCCTTTTGCCTTTTACTTGTGTGCGAATCATGAAAACACACGTTTCGAACTGGGACGGCTAAAAACCACCGGCCTTCAAGTTTCGGGGAGGGGTGAGTGGTGGCGGGGGAGGGGGGGAGGAAGGGGGTCGTCGGCGGTGTGGTGTCCGACGGGTGGCGTCTCCTCTCGTTCGGCCGAGTAATCCGGCGGCGCCAACTCTCACCACTTCCCCATCACGCGCTCTGCATTTAAGCGCCTCGCTTTGTCCTGGTTCCCGGGAACCACAAAAGTTAATGACACCGTCATTTTCTTCTTTTTTTTGGTCCTTGCGCTTCGTCTACCGGAAAAAAAGAGCACATAGAAGAGAGAAGGACCAAAAAGAGAGAATTATTATTATTTTTTTACCTACCCCAGCTTCACAGTGGATCCCACGTTTTCCAAAAATTTCTCAATCAATTGAAGCGAGTGATATGGGGGGGGGAGGGGAGATTAGTTTCAGGATCAACAACACCTAGAAATAATTAAAGAACAGCCTTCCATTCTTGACAGCCCACTTTCCGGAAAACACCGTCCGAATCTCCAAGAATCATCAGGATAACGCACTTTGGAATAAATAAGCTCACTTCATCCCTTGGCAAAGTATTATCTCCGATCGATATTACTGACGAACAATTTAATTTTCCCATAAATATTTTCTCCACGCGGATTGAAGACATTCAAAAGAGTCAAACGAATTTCCATTGTAATGCTCACTAAATTTCGAAGAATTCCGCTACATGCGAAACAAACGAGATTTACTTTCATTACGGTTTCTATGTTTTAAACTAATTTTGTTTTCACTTACGCTTAGGTTTTAAGTTCAAGGCCATAACACCATTTATATGAAAACAGTATTGCAGACTTAAAAATGTTCAAAACAACTAAATTGCGTTTGAAATAGTTTATAAGCTACTAATACATATTTCCATTTCCCTCCTTCAATTCGTGTCCATGTTAAGCACCGCTTTCCTTTCTCTCACCTTTCCGTCGTCTGTTTTTTTTTCTTTCTCAGTAAATGACTTGGTTAAAACAACCTACAAATAGTAAGAGAGCCATCTTCGAGCTATAATTCTGTGTTGTTCTATCTCCATTATTTCTTATAGAACAATTAAATACTGGCTAAGGAATTTTCTATCCTACGTACCATGATTTCTTCACTACGGCCATAATGAAATTTTAACCACCATCATCTTCTAGATTACTCTGATTACTTCGAAAGACTTCGCCATTTTCAAAACTTCTTTCAAATATTTTATGTCATCATTTTATTTTCCAAATCTTTTTACAGCATAGCGTCCACTCTTCTTTTCTCGGACGAGTAAGACTTTGTCGAGGGTTCCAAGTTTTACGTCTTAAGAATTTAAATACAGCACCGGACGCAGTGTTACAGCATTCTTTTCACGGCGAGCATTCCGCACGATGGCAATCTGAGATTACATGAAATTTTGATGAGAAACGCCGAGGGCATCGAGGAGAGAGGACGACCACAAATCTAATCTCGAGTTGACAGTTTCCGCAACCGTTTAAAGAGATGAAAACGACCTTACCTTTCCACAGGCTTAGACGTTTTGCGACTCGCCAAATATCATTAAGTGTCGAGGGGGAATGGCAAAAATAAATTTCGCCAATTCAATTTCCCTCGGGTTCCTTGGGAAGGAGAGAGAGAAAGAAGAAGAGAGAGAAAGAAGAAAGGGAGAGAGGTGAATGGTAGACCCCGGAGGGAGAGGAGGAGGGGAGACGGAACGGAGGTCTGAAATGTGGAGGAATACAGGAGCGCAAAATATGGCGGAATAAATCGGAAACAAGAACACTATTCATTAGCCAGGAAGAGCCACTGAGCCCGTGAAGACGAGAGGCACGAGTTGCGTTTGTTGCCAAAAGAAGAAGAAGAAGCTTTCTCGAGTGCATGAAGGGGGGATGTTAGAAATAGGGGAAGGGAGTTGGGTGGCGGGGGCGGCGGCGGCAGAGCGCCTTACGACGGGGGAAACGAGGTGGTGGAACGGGTGGAAGCCTTGGGGAATCGAGTTCCTCGGGGTTGGGAGAGAAAGAGAGAGTGAAAGAGAGAGTGAAAGAGAGAATGAAAGAGAGAGAGAAAGGGGAAGGGAAAGATGGAATGAAAGAGGGAGAGAAAGAGAGAATGAAGGAGGGAGGGAGAAAGAGAGAGATGGAAAGAGGGAGAGAGAAAGAGAGAGGGTTAGAGAGAGGGATATCAGAAGAAATGGAGAGAGGGGTAGATGGAGAAGGAGAGGTAGAGGGAGAAAGAGAGAGGGAGAGGGATAGAGTGAGAAACGGAGACATAGAGGAATAAAGAGAGAGATGTAGATGTAGAATGAGAGAGATTTAGAGGTAGAATGAGAAAGGTAGAGGGAGAAAGAGAGAGAGGAGATAAAGAGAGAGACAGGGAGAGAGAGATGGAGGGGGTTTCTGTTTCCGAGCACCGGCCCGGAATGTGGAGAAATGGATGAAGGTTTCGCGGCGGCGTTATGAGGAATGGTGGGGTGACGCCGGGGAATAGGCGGGGAGATAGGTAAGGGAACGGAATGGAGGCTGGGAGGGTGGGAGTGGGTGGAATTGGACCTGGAGGAGGAGGGGGGAGAGGAGGAGTGTGGGAAGGTAAGGTGCACACCTCACGGGGGGGGGGGGGAGGGGGGGTCATGGCCGGGGGGGGGGGGGGGAGGGAGGGGGAGGGTGGTGCGGGGGGGGGGGAGATGGGGGGGGGGGGGTGGGAGGAGTAGGGGGGGGAAAGGGAGACTGAAAGAGAAGAAATGGAGG
>WURS02432170.1:0-15710 GCA_011762765.2 Rhinocypha anisoptera | reverse complement strand
CCGGGGGCGGGGGGGGGGCCGCCCCGTCGGGGCGGCCCTCCCTGGCGGGGGGGGGGGGGGGAGGGGGGGGGGGGGGGGGGAGGGAGGAGGGTAGGGTGAAGAGAGAGAGAGAGAGAGAAAGAGAGGGAGAGAGTAGAGTAAGGCAGAAAGCAGGTGGTCATGCATTAGTTATGTCTGGCAGTGCAGGATGAATATTGTAAGGATTTGTACTTCGCCCGCGGGCGCCCCTCTCCCGGATTAAGGCATCTCCCCGCCATGCCCGTAATAGCAGGGCGTCCCGGGTCCAGAGTGGCCCCGAGCCGTCTATCAGTATGTGCAGTCGGGGGAAGGTGGAGGTGGGAGAGAGAGAGATGGATAGAGAAAGAGCGAGGGAGAGAGAGAAAGAGAGTGTGTGGAGGCGAAAGGTAAAAGGGGGATGGAGAGTCCGGCGGTCGGTGCTCGAAAGCAGGACGAAATCCCCTTTCCTTTTCCAATACGCCGATACGCCACACGAACACAGTCGCCGGCACATAATCACACGCGTCGTTCGGCAGGTCACGCTCATCCACCTAGACGTCTGTCCCACGCACGGGCACTTTAATAAGGCACGACTGTCGCACCGACTGCCAATATTGACCGAAAATGCCCGTGCCTATAAGCCAGTTTTACACGGTTATCCTTCCGCCGTGACGCCTGGACAAAGCCTCGCAGTTAAAAATAACAGCAGAATCAGAGAGAGAATTCTCCTATCTGAAATTTGTTCTCTACGAGGAGGATAGTAAAAAAAGGGTACATTTTTGATTTATCACACCGTGATATTCACAACTATAGTTTGTTTTCCTTTTGATCAAATAAAACATGATTTTGGAAAGGTTTCTTTCCGTAAAAAAAATACATTTTCATTTGGAATTAAGTTGACAAAACCTAAGAGAGATAAGTGGCTCAACAGATTTCCCTGTAATGGTTTCCTTTGACAAAACGGGATATTTACTATTCATAAGAACCTAATCATATTATAAATATGTATGGTAAACATTAAAAACGGCAATTTATTACAATTTATTCACTGTTGGTAATCTACGATTACCTACATTAACTACGATTTATACACTAGTCCTCAGAGGGACGCAGATCTCGCCACCTCATGGACAAAATAGGTCACGAGTTTCATTCTTGCATTATACATAAATGTATTCTGGAAATAAAAGCGATTTTTTATCACATTTTCTTCCTGTGTTTACCTAAATTCCAATTGGTTCGCTGATATTCTTCTCCTTCGCAGAGTCATCCTGTTGTTAGAAGACAAATAATTTTTCTAAATCATTACTCTAATGTGCCACCAGCCCCAGCATGAATATTCGAGTTTAAATACTGCTCGTTACAATTTTTCATGTTTTATTTTTTAGTAATTTTTTCTCTTCCCGACGGAGACCTTTTATTCCTCTCTCTTCTCTTCATCTCGTTTTGTTTTAAGAGTTTAAATGAATTAAAATTGAATTTTTTGTGAGGGTGCTAATAAATTGAATTTTTTTGTGAAGGGTACTAATGAATTAAAATTACGATAGTAATAGGTAAGAGACTAAAAGTGCCAATGATGAGAAATTTCTAAGTTGTTATGTGTAAGTGATGATAAGTTGAATAAATTTAGAGTTCACATTCACTTTCCTAAATGGATGTATACTTTCAAATGCAAATGTTGTCCTGACTTTGTTATTCCATAAATGTGTTCTGATCAAATATTTGAATATGAAACCTGGAAAGATTATAATCAAACTAAGCTCGTTTCGGTTTCCCTGATTCCCTCGCTCTTAGATCAAATTCTGTCCAAAACTCAAAACGTCGACAAACCGCCTTCATCCGAAGGCATGTAAACGAATCCTCAGAACGAGGAGAGAGAATTTCACCGGGTGCAGGAAACTTCCGTCTTGCTCATCAATAAAACTGTTACCGTGACTCTTTCGCTGATGTTAACACGCTTCCCTGTGACCACAAGCCACCGCAATTTGAAGAGAAGCGAAGTATGTCCACCGTTCCGATGCTCAGACCCACCCGCAATACCGCAATTCAGCTCGCCGCCGATAAGGGAAAATGGGCTTCGAGGGGGCTCCGTGGTGGAGCACAGGCACAGAAAAGCATCAACAGTTTGCAGATATCGCATTTCCACTTACTTGCCTCTCTGTAGTACACCGCATCACGCTTCTCGTGCTACAACAGCTCTTGACGCGGGCTTGGGATAAAGGACCCAAACGATTTTTTCCGAACCGATTGCAACCAACATATCGTCTGCACATGTTATTCAATTTCGGACATTAATCTTTCCTTAGCATTTTATCAGTGCCGCATTTTAGCAAAGATGAACGCAAATGCTTTTTCGTAAGTTATAGGATCAGAGACGATATTTTATTGCCTTCATACTTTCTAAGTTTCTTCTTTGTCGTTAATTCGTTCCTCCATCTCGTTTCCCGTGCACGCTTGCGGTTTTTTTGCATTTTATTAAATCATATCAATAAACACTGCGTAAATGAATTATTTTGCGTGTGTAACTTGTTCATCATTTTAGTCAAAATCATTTTTAGGAAAAAACAAGCGGGTTAAAAACTAATAACATCTTGGTTAAATATATGAAATAGAAAGTGCCTTCACTGTAAATTTACGTCAGACAGCTTTACTGATAATGTGAGTTCAAACAAACATTTAGACGTTCTCGTAAACCCAGTTGTCGCTTCTAGAAGAAGGGTATCGGACTCCACCAGTGTACCGCAAATTCCATTAAGTGACACGGCTGGCGTATGTCGACATCCTTACACATCTGTTCCCGCTCCTTTAAACCTGCGTATCCACAGGGGCGACAAGGACTTGCCGGCTCCTCCGAGAACTTCCCCCCTTCGCAGTTAGGCGCCTCCCCTTTTTAATGCAAGTTTTATCGCCTCTGGAGCGCCGTCGTCGTCGTCGTCAGCGTCTATCATTCCACTTATTTTCTCAACGATTCCATTCGTTTCGTCTGGTTCGTCAGATCCGCCTTTCCCGCGTCCGACGAACGCGTCCCACTCGCTTCATCTCCCGGCTGAATTACCCATTCCTCTCGTGCCTCCCATTCCTCCTCTGCCTATTAACCCCCAGGCCGTAATCTCCTCTTCTTTCCTTCTCTCACCGTTTCCACTCACCCACGTTTAATTACACTTTACACCCTTTGATTTTTATCCCCCCATTTGCCACCTGTCATCTCTAATCCCTTCCCTTCTACTCCTCCAATTCCTACGCTTCAATTACCCTCCTCTTTTAGCGAATCTATCCCTCCATTTAATTCTGCTTCTCTTACTCTCCGTTTATCTCCGCTTCATCAGGACCCCTTCGTTCTTCGTTCTTTCGAGTCCATTCAAACGGAACACTTGAAATTTTAATAACTTCCCTAACGTGAACATCAATAAATACCTCCTGCCTAATAAAACTCAAATCCAGTGGATTAATCCATACCAAATATTTGTCTCGACAAAGATTGGGGTGACTGACGTTCGTATTGGGAAATATGCCTATTATCATCTCTTTTTATAAACTCACTTGCATTGGTAAAATTACCGTTTTCCTGGACAGTTTCTTGACAAATAAGATACATAATATGCTAAACCAGACGTAAATACCTACATAAAACGAGTTAAAGTAAACAACGTCATTTTATGAATATGAAAAATACCATGTAGTTCACAATACGTACATGGTCAAAGTCTCATTTTCCCATTTCTTCATGGAAAGAATGAATGTCACTGAAACAGAACCCGGGTCACTTTCTATGGGTTTTCGATTTTTCCTATACTTTCGGGATACTTAGGTACCTTACCTACAATTTATGCCCGATATCTTGGGTCAAATGATTTCCTACATCAATTCATTTCCGATCTCAATTCCTCCTTCCCCATTAAATTTACTTATTCTACTTCTGACGCCAAAATCACATTCCTCGACATCAATATTCTACTAAAAAAACAAAATTTGAACACCTCGGCGCATACCAAATCTCCCAACCACAAAAATACCTCCACTATATCAGCTGTCAACCTAGTCACAACAAACGCTCTATCCCTAACACCCTCTCTATCCGAGGCCATCGTATTTGCATTGACACAAATTCTCCCAATAGTTACCTCACTACAATTAGTTAATCCTCACTCCGTAAATGTGGCTACCCATAAAAGGGTCTCCTCAAGAAAATACTCCATCCTTCCTCCACTTACACACCCCTTCCCAAATCCTCCACCCCTGACCCAGAACTTAACTTAACACCACATACTTCCCGGGTCACATAAACTGAAGACTTTTTAATAGAACTCTATCCCATTCTAAATAACAGCAACCATTCCTCTTCTCTACTCCCCGAATTTTTCACCGTCACCGATAGACGACCCGCTAACCTTTAAATCCACCAACCCTCTGTCACGAGCTTCCAAAAACCTTTCTCACCCGCATGCCGCCAAGTGCAATCAGCCCATTGGCAAAACATGCCCGCTTTTACAATCTGCTCTTCCCTTTCCTCAACCAATAATGTCCTCTCAACCAAGCCCCCAAGCAAATTGCCTCATTAGAAATATTATTTATCTCCTTTTTTGTAATATCTGTCACGCTTTTTACGTTGGTGAATGCACCACTTCTCTTTCCATCCGCATGAATAACCACCGATTCTCCACTAGATCTGCTTCTTTCTCACCCTTTCCGATACCAACACACACTACTCCATGATCTCCCCTTTGACCTCTGCTTCTCCCATTCCATACTAGAATCACTACCCGAATCAGCTTCCAATATAAAGCTGAGAACCAGGGAGTCAGCCTACCTCCACTCCTTCGCATTCAAATTCCCCGGCATCCGCTCCAACCGGTAACCCAGCATTTCTTTCGCTTCCTCCTCCACTCACTTTCCCCTCTCCACACTCCATCCTCCCTATCACCCTCCCCGACGCTGCCTACCTTCTCACCAGTCTTACTATTTCACTGACGAAGAGCGGAATCTAGAAAAAATTTTGAAATATGTTTGTTCCGTCTTTTATTTATTTATTTGTTTCTGTGTTTCAATGTTCTTTGTTGGTTGCATGCATTGTCATTTTTATTTAGACAGGGTGTTTATTATATGTAAATTACAAGTAAAAATCGATGGATGCTGCTGAAAATATATAAAAATGTTATATTGTTGGATAACAAAATGCAGTAATTACATTAAAAAAGTATTTCCCTGTGTATTACTCTGCGAAGTCAAAACCAAGGTAATACCCAAAACATTTTTGGAAATCAAGTGTTTTAATTTACTTTTACGATGACTCGTCTCCACCAAGTGACGAGCGTTACCATAAACTATTTATTACATTAAAACTCACATCTAGCGATGTTTCCTCCGCTCATATAAAAATATTTAAGCACGCCAAATATTTAATGTGTCTAAATGTAATAAAAGTAGTGTCTTGAAAAGTGGTCTCTTTAAGAAATTGGCTTTAACAAAGTCGAGATAGGCGGTACTAACTCGTCACACAGGGACTGTCATAAATTCGAATAATGTCCAACTCAAATAAAAGAGAAATAATAAACTCTTGAGTAAACAATAGGAAATAAAAAAATTGACGATTTTAAAATCAACCTAATGACGGTACAAGCAAATTTGAAAATATTGAATTCCTTTGAAAATCGCAACATATTGATAATGCTAATGAAGGCATTAAGCAAGTTGCTCTGACGACAACACAAAATTTTCGAATCTACGAGGTGAGCACATGAGAGGTCCCTTTTCCTAACGAGTGACATGTTTTCTATTTTGACTGCGCTAATGAGAAACTAAGTAGAGCGACACGGCGCGTGTAGCTCGTATTTACTTTGCAATAAGAAGTTGGCTTGCTTTCACCATCCCTTTCACTCTCCTTCCCTGGTTCCCACCTTCTTTCATCATAACTCTCGCTTCTTCAGTCAACGTCTCTAACTTCTACAACCTCCATTACAGAGAGTTCCCAAGTTTGGCATATAATGCAGCCACTTTCTCCATATTTAGCTCTGTTAACCGATGATAGAAGAGGTAGTTCAAGGAAATTGTCATCACTTCGTTAATTAATGAATACTGAAAAGTGTTTTATCTTGGTCTATTGCTTTCAACTATTGATGACATAAGAATTAAAATGTGTAAGCAATTGGCTAAATAAAATTTCAAAATTTTATAATATTTTCAAAATTTTCAAAATAAATTTTCAAAATTAATTTTTGTTATTGTCATATTTTTATTCTACTTTAACGTGTCATCCTCCAAGCCCCCGCAAGGGCGTGTTGCAGGGAGTAGGGCACCTCTATACATATATCCACACATGAAAAAGAAATTAACCCTACAGAAGAAATCTACTTGTATGCAAAACACTATTTACATCATGCGGGAACAATGTGAAACCACATATAATTAACCTACATGGAAGATAACTAGGAAGTATATACGCTATATCACTTGGACTTAATTTATTCAAATCTCTGATCGTGTGGGGGAAAAATGAAATTTTAAATCTATTCGTTCTAAAACCTTGAGAGACTATGCTCGTAATATATTATGTATTTCCCAACACAATTATCGTCGTAAAATAACCTACATAGTTTTTATATATATTTTGGAAAAAGTTAATGTACCTGGTAACTTTATAAGATAATAATAAATAAATAATAATAATCTTTGGTCAGAAAGAGCTAAACAAAAACAAGTGGAAAATTTCCAAAATCGAACCTTTCAAGTTAGTGATTAAATAAACATAAATGGTCGATACATGGAGAGATAAAATTATTAATACATGCATCCCTAGCTTTCATTTCCATACGTGTCATAAAAAATCATTTTTAGTTATTCGATATTATATGACACCATTTCTTAATGATTAACTTGAAGTTAATAACATTTCCTTTCGGAAAAAGAACATCCGCTTCTAACATAGAAATAGGAGTCAAATATGACACTAAAAGAGTCAAGAAATACGATTACTTAAAAAGGAAAGTCATTGATATCACTATAAATACATTAAAAATAATATATGAATATAATATTGAAGATGAAATCTTTTTCGTATAAAATCTTAGCTAACGACACCAGATCGTCTCATTTACACCACGTCTGCCTTGTATTTAATATAAATGGACCGAAAAAGGCAACTGATGGATCATACTATAGAAGTAAATAATCAAATTAAACATGTTTTTAGAGGGTTATCTCTTTAGAGGACCTTAAAATTTTCCTTTTACCCTTTCATTCCCATCTTCTTATACCCTTTTTCTCAGTCTGACGAGCCTAATAGCAAAACCAGACTTGAAACAAAACCTTGGTAAAAATTAAAAATGATAGATTAACTAATTATCGGTTCAAAAACGTTAACATCGTTACTGAAAAAGTTTATATCTTTTCTTTGAAAGTGAGAATATCGTCAATAAAATCGTTTTGTAAAGTTGGCAAAAAATGAAAGACACTAATGCTCAATTGAAAGTACGAAACCCACTAATACTCAATTCTTATACGAAAGTCGCCAACAATCGTTTAGATGAGAAAACTTTCAAAAAATTTTACGAATTTAGTATAAAGATATACCAAGAGTCATTTGTTTCTCAAGAAATCCACACCCAGACTATTATTTGTGGCGTGAAATATCGCAAATAAAAATGAGCTAATATACTACAGGATATATTTTAAAGAATAGGAGCTATTCCTAATAATTATATAGTTACTTATGCAAAAGGAAAAACAAGGAATTTTATGGTTGCAAGGAATTTTGTACATTGTATTATATTAAAATAAATGTTTACGGAGATCTAATTTGCTAAAACTATTCACCAACAAATTTTGACACCGAAATATTGTTCAAAAAGAACATTAAAATGTGAACTGAATACAATATGACAATCTAGTATAAATACGAGTACCTATATCCTATTTCCTACACTATCCTTACAGAAGCAACATAAATATAACATTTATTGAAATTCAAACAAAATTAATAATATTTTACAGAAGAAAAGAAAAATATATTCGTCTAGTTTATATATTCATGTTATATTTTTCCAAATATAACTCCTACGTCATTGGCCATACAATTGAAAAAACGTATTATGATCTCACTTCCTAATAGGTCTCACGCTATCTAAATATGTCTTAGCCCCATTCTGAGTGTATACGATATTTTCTAAATAACTCTCGCAATCAGAAATAACAAGGTTTTAAATGGCGTACATGAGAACAATGAGATTTGAAAAGGGAAAAATCAAGTTCGCAGTAATTTCCATTCTTTTTACTGCATTACGGCACTATTCACAAGAGAAAAGGTCTTATAAATACAGGTAGGACTGAAGAACAAGTGATTCACTTGTTTTCTATGCGAAAATTTAGAATATCGAAATGAAAATATATTCTTATACCGAAGCCTTTATTTTAATCTCTTCAAGCTACCGCATAAAAGGCAAAACACTAACACCCCAACAAAGCCCAAGTAGAGATATGTATTTATATTAATTAAGGGAAATGAATCTACGATAGCGAGAAAAATTTCACCCTTCATTTAATAAAAAGCATGGCCTTTAAAATAGAATGGAGTAAAGCGAAAGACACCGCAAAATTGCAATGACCAAAGGTATTTAAGGTGATGGACAAGTGAAAGTTTAGGGTTAAAACCTCGGTCCAGTAACGGGCAATTTTCATGTCATAGAGTCCATTGACTCGCAAGGGTGAGCATTTCTGTGCACGTTGTCCCCCCATAGAATTCCTCTCTATTTCCCTACTTGGTACTTGGTAAGAGGTCTTTCTCTTAGCCGATCGACGCTTACCCCGTGACCCAAACGGCACTTCACTCGCCATTCCATGACCCCGTGGTGCGCCGCTCAATGGTCTTTCCATTGATGACGAGGTCTTCCACCAGCCGTTACTCCTATTTTCCTTCCCGGCAACCCGGAATTACCGGCATTCTCCCACCCTTTTCATTCGCATAATACCGTAAACGAAGTCCTCTTTCACCGGCCATTTTGTCTCCTCCTAACCTATCGTTCGCTTCCTCCTCTCCTTTACCCCACTCCTCCTCCCCCCAACTCAACTCAGCCTCCCGATCCGACTCCCTTTTCAACCTGCCCTAACTAACCGCATCCTCAGGGCGGCTCCCGACTCCCCCGCCGAACGATTCCACGACCTCCCCCCTCGCCCTTCCACCTCCACTCCCCCAGCCAGCACACCCTTCTCCACTCTCGCTGTCCTATTTGAACGCCACAGCTCCCTCTCTGCCCTCCCCCCTTCATTATCTCCCACCAGATCTTCCCTTTGATTTATCCCGACTCGCCATTACGCGCCAGTCCCGCACCTGACAACCGCCTTTCGGAATGAATCGGAACTCGTAATTCGTAATCCTTCCCTACCCAAAATCCTCTCCCTTCTCATTCTCACATCTAGCTACCCTCTCACCCGCCGCCGCCCACACACCTCAATCTCTCTCTCTCTATCTCCATTTACTTTCTCTTTTATCCATTACTTGCTCCCCCTCTCTTACTTGAAGCTCTACTCCCGCCTCAAATGAGCGAACGTACCCATATATCGGCATTGATATGATCTAGTCTCAATATGCTTCTAGGGCCAACTACTATTAATTCCTCTGAAGAATACATATGATGTGATTTGAAAAAGAGACACGAAATCTCTATCATAAAAATTATCCAAGATTTCCCGTATAACAACAACTCGGAAAAGTGGCAAATATTTTACGTACGATACCCAACAGGATATGATATGAAAGCATGTAAAAGTTTAAAAGAAAATAAAAAATTAATAATTATTAATTGAACACCAAAAACTAATTGTCCGCTTCCATTTGAAATTAAGGTACAAGTAAACTCCGATTACTTCAAAATCAAGTATTTTAAATAAACTAAATACTGTCATACAATTTAGATTATTATGTGACGTGGTGAAAAAATCCCATAACAATAATAAGTGAAAGAACTCGAGCAATTTTCTTCTTGGTTGGCACGATTTCTACTTCTATTGACTATCATCTTTAAAAAATTTGACTATATTTTATTAATAAATAAAGCTATTTTTCATGGAAAGGCAAATATCCTGGGAAGCGTAATCCCATCAGACAATGCAGTAGGTACTGTAGAAGAATTGAAATGTCAAACTAGAATCTTCCTTTTCAATTTAGGAAATATATATTCTCTTCTGAATTTAAAAAAAGTACTAATAGTCACCGTTATCAATTAAGGGCCTAAATCAATAGTGACACTAACATGGAATTAGCTATAATTGTCAACCATGCCGGAGAGGTAACACTACCCTACACATATGCAAGCAAAGTTTAGAGAAGAGTTCATTCTTCAAATTCGAAGAATCCACTGTGAAGAAGATTAAACCTTTATAAAGTTTCAAACTTTTATGTCCGAAAAGAGCATTCAAAATTATGTGTCATCAGAATTAAAAACCAACAAACATAATTTAAGAGGAATTTATATGCAAAAGCCATGGCAACTGCACTATTGATTGGACTGAGTGTCGTAAGAAGTTTAATTTTTATATTCCACAAAGGGACACCCAACCACGATTGTCTTTAGTACATATGTACGAGCTAAGTTCCATTTTGTCGCCAAAATATCTTTTAAATCAGTACAATAATGTCAGGAGTAATGCGAATCAATTTTTCCCTGAGATAAATTTATTGGAAGGATCCGAGTTCGCCCGAGAGGTTGGACATTAAATGCTTCCGTAATATCATCAAGTCCTTGTTCATTCGCAACGTATCTGAGAAATGCGGGCAAACAAAGACAGTCCCGGTGGACAAGATATTCCCCGAATCACCCTAATTCAAACCCCTCCGGAGGAACACTCGTGCTTAATTTACTCCCCGTTGAATACACCGAGGTTACCCCGCACAGAAGAGGCGCACTAAGAGTCGTTTTAAAAGCGCCGAAAAACGACCACCCAGAGGATCGCGGCTCGAGGAATTTTTCAAGTCCCGGAGCGGAAGATTAAATTACACAATTTGTTGCGGCAATTTTTTAGGGTCGTTGGGTAATTGAGATGGATTCCTAGCGAGGCCAGTGGCTGCGGCGGCCGGGAAGAGGCAAAGAGTACTCGTCGGCTCCGAGAGGGTTGTCTCCCTCTCTCTCTCTCACTCTCTGCCTATTGAACCAAGTTCTCTAGCGAATTTAAATGTGAACGAGGTACTAATTGTTTTTAAGTGTTACCCCAAAGAAGGAAGGAATGAGTGTGGGTTGAGGGAGTTGAAATGGATTGCCGGGTGGGAAACGGTCGTGAAATGGGGAAGGGGAAAAGGAACTGATTTAGAGGACCCCTCGGAGGAAGGAGTTTGAGATGAGAAGGCGTCCTCGTGAAAGAAGGTTGGAACGGACGGGGAACGTCGCGAGGATTAATGTTTACTCGCTTGATAACGGAGGACGGAATTTTTGTTTTTTTTCCTTACTGGCAGAGGCAGGAGAATTAATTCGTGTTACGAAACCAGACTTGTGTTTTTTTTAACTACAGAATCATTATATGATATAGCGCAATTCTTTTACCTCAGAAAATATTACAAAGGTTCCCCACTTTATATTGGGAATTATAGTTATTAACGGTAACTTACATCTACTTAGATTAGAATCGTTCTTAAAGCCATCAGATAAAAAAAAACCTGGAAGAATGCTAACTGAAATTTAATGTGTATCTTACCACCTTAACTATACTTGATTTAATGTATATTTGAATCAGTTTGTGACAAATAGTTTATCAATATTTTGCTTATAAGAATAAATATTTATGAGAACCCATACATAATTAGACTAATAGTTATGCAACCTATTTAAACACTTAACTAGAGACTAGAGCATTGAGAATAGTATAAAACCGCAAATTTGTATTACCTATTTGTACATAGGGAATACTTCACTGTCTAAAAACATATTGTTATGTAATGTAGGATATGTTCATCAATAACTGGTGTGGAAAAGATTGGAAAGTAAAACAGAAAACTGTTGATTCATATTCACGGCCTGACAGCAGCATGCGGAAAATATATTAATACTAAAAAGAAACAAATAGCTTAGCAGATGTCTTTATTTGCATTTTTAAGTGCGTATTAGAGGATAAAAATCACCTTTTTAGTTGTTAACAGGCTGTGTTGCTTTATAAAAATGAGAGCCGTATATCAGCTCAGCTCGGTCGTGAAGTGAAATTAACTGGAAGATAAAAAGATAGGATTGCCGCTAGTCTGCTCTTCCATAACGTATGTTTGGGTGGAATAATGACTGAAGCCAGTTGGAAAAATACTGTTTATTTCTTTGGAAATGCGATGTCAAGACCAGTGTCGGTATTGTCTTCAACTTTTGCTTATGAAGGATTTCGACGGCTTTTTCGAGCATTTGCATTTTAAATTTTGAGCAGGAATATTTCCGGACGTAACGGCCCGTTATGCCGAAGAGAAAGCCCGCTTTTTTATGCCCATTTTTCATCATCTAAAATGTCTTTTAAAGGCATATCTCAAATATACAGCGCTATTTTTATGGTTTTGCACCCATTTTTAAATTGAAAAGAGACGAATTAAGACCATGCAAACGACCCTTCTTTAGTTTTTAAAGTAGTATGTAAACCACTGAAATATTCCTTTCACACTGAAACAGGCAAGGCTTCATTAGTTATACTTCTGCTTCTTCAAATAAATGTATCTAGAATAAACGTATTTCTACAAGTTCACATGTGAGAACAGAGTCCGCTTTCTATAATTTTTCGCACTTTTAGATTATTTTGATAAACTGGAAAATTGTGGCTAGAATAATTATTTTCTTATATGTGGATAAACTGTGTTTATTTTTCATACCTTGCTATTTTAATTAACATTTCAGATACTAATCTACTACCCAAAAAAGAGTATTGCTTAGAATGAATCGAAGTTTGTGGTCAGCAATTACTACTGTAAGAAAAATATTAATTTAAATACACTAGAATGTCATGTTAGAATATCTGTATGTGTAACCAGACATTGTTTCCTTGACATATGTATGGTATGTATAAGTAACGGAAACCCAGTTTATAGAATCGTTTATATTTTCAAAAAATCGGGTATTCAGAATAACTGCATGAGAATGTTCATTATATTATTTAAAAAGAACAGTAATATATTGTTGAATAAATTTCACATTTATTGCGGATTGGTTAAATGAATTTTAATATAAAAATAATTACAGCAACATTCACTTCGTATAATTTTCACATTTGACGAACATTTCTGAGATGTAAACAGTAATAGTAGTATTCAAATAATTGCTTCTATTCTTATTCACTATTTTTCTAGAAATATATGTAACAATTAGGATTTTATTTCTTTCATTTCAGTTCACGATCTATAAAATTGTGACCCTATAAGAAATAATAACTTCTTTGGCCTTATACAAGAGTCAAATTGGAAATTTAATTCAAATATGATTTACAATTATTCGGAGTAATGTAACATTTCTCGATTAATTAAGCGCTCATAGTAATATTAAATTGGGCATAAGCCCTAATGAATTTAGGTTGAGTAAGTTATAAATATTCATGACGAATATACAGAAGCATGACTAGACATAACTCCCAATAAAATGGAAAATAATATGAGAATATATTCTTCCTTAATTTTAGGTTAGATTTTTCGAAATATCGGTTAGACGAATTCATAAGGTCCTACAGAATACGTAGCTGAATTGGATAAGCTAAATAATCCTTTATTCCTCACGATAATTAGAAATAAATTGCAACAGGTAATAAATGAATACGAGTAAATGTGTGCTGTATAGTTTGATATGTTGCTCATTAACACTAATCAGTCTACACTCATATATGCAAAAAAATGTCTAAATATGGATGAAATAGGCCGGTTTTAGGCAAATTAGAAGAACATATGCTAATAAAAAATAAAAGCCATTATTCCGCCGAAGTGCACTTCAGGCCAATGGGTTAAAATATTATAAAATTGAATGCACCAAAACAGTTTTTAATTACGAAAGGTTTGAGAAAACACATTGAAATTCCACTTAAAATATATTTATTCGTTAACGACCAGGTTTCACCATAATACAGAATCTTCACCTGAAGATGCTGTATTACGGCTAAACCTGGTCGTGAACGAATAATTTTATTTTTATGTGGAATTGCAGTCCGTTTTCTCAAATCTTTCGTAATGAAAGAATTCCACCAAGTAACGCCTGAAACCATATCTTACATTATTAATTACGTTTTGCATGAATTGGCGATGTTAAATTAAGAGTTTCTATGACCAGTGGAATATTTTAAAGGAACTGGAATTTGCAGGAGGTATTTATTCAATTTTTGGAATAATAGTATCAGAAGAGTAATAAAAACTCAGTGTGAGTTTTTCTCTAGGAAGATTATAAAATACGACAGCATTCATGTCTGGGATTAAAAAAAATCGTTAACTTAAAATATTATAAAATTATCTTACACAAAAAAGAGGTGAGTGCAAAGGTTGCCAATTAGTATATCATCCATTTTGTCCGTTTTAAAAAATAACATTTCTTAGTAAACTAACCTTTGTATTTAGGTAAAGGGACTTCTATATTTTGAATACTTTTACGTAAGGGGTAAGAAATTTACACAGAGAACTCCATGTGGTGAATAAAAAGACAGGGTGTCATAAATATGCATCGCAAACAGAATTTTTAATAACAATAGATCCTTGTTTGGGCGATGACGAGACTACAGCAGTAGCTTCTTCCACCTAATAACTCTTTAATGATTAAAGTTCTCTACATGTAATGAATAAAATCAATTAGTGATAGTTTTTTAAATATTGAGTATAAGTGTGTAAACCATTTAATAAGAAGTGACTAAAGAGAAAGACGAATGTGAAAAATCAGTAAAAATCATACTAGGGCATAGTCGAAGAGTAAAACATTTATAATTATAATGATTGTTTCTTATCCTTGACACAATAAGTCTATAATTCAGAACGATTAGCGGGAAAATGCGTAATTAGGCACTATAGAATTTATTAATTTCTTAAAAAGTTAAGTGAAAAAATAAAAAATTCTACGCTATATTAATTTTAATAGAAAACATTCTTTCCAATTTAGATACATTTAACTAAATAGCTGCTTTGATTATTAAATCTACGGTTTCTGTATTCCAGCTCGGAGGAAAGTGGTGAACAAAGGAGTAACCTGAGACGAGCGACTTGTGTCTGGGAATCTTTTATTAGTAGAAACACTTCCCTCCTTTGATATCCAGGATTTATACATAATTTACGTTTCTGAAAATATTAAATTTTAAACCTATATGGGCATAAACCTATCTGAACTGCAGTTAGTACTTCGGTTTATAATTATTTGGTAGCATAATTTTAGCATGAAATAAGAAGAAAATGTTGGTAAATGGAATATATTAAAAATCCCTTCATTGTAAGGCTAAGAGAAAATATTTCCTAATTGGTGAAGAGCTGTGAGAGAAATAAGGTCCATTGGCTGGATTTTAATGCCGAATAAAAAGAAGGATAATGTAATGAAGGGAGGAGACGATTACAGTTTGTGGAACCTAAATATATCGTATTAAGGAAGTCAGTCAACTTCTTAGTGATCACAAATAAGTACCGTAGCTTTAAATTAACAATCATCATCAGTACTTCAATCCGAAGATTGGTTTACTGCAGCCCTCCATCCTTTCCTATCAAGTGCTAGCTCTCTTACTCCTTGGTAGGTCTTACTTCTAACGTCTCTAAT
>WURS02432159.1:0-15710 GCA_011762765.2 Rhinocypha anisoptera | reverse complement strand
ATAAATCTTCGAATTCTCTGTCAATTTGATTCGGAATTCGAACTTTTCCAATTCTCGCTCGATTTAATTCGAATTTTCCGCATAACCCTTCAAATTAACTCGAGTTTAACATTATTCAAAAAATATCCCTTTTAGTTGTTATTAACTAAACTCAGTTCAATTTGCACTTTTCTTTTTAGAGTTTTGACATTTGTTTTGCAATTTTTTTTCAACAATATATGAAATCAAAATATCAACAACACACATTCGTTGACACATAGCATATCTCTCAAAGTGCAAATGATAAATGGGTGAGACTAAAAGAGCAAGGCCAAAGGACGCTAAACTATCAAAGCTAGTGTCTGTATGTGGCTGGAAATACCCGATCAAGTGAGTTTCATGCTTTGTTTACGCTGTTCAATAGTTACTATTAATACGCACTCAATCATCAATAATTCATCATCACAATATTCATATTTATGAAAATTTTTCGGTAAAATTAGTGCAAAAACTACAAAAAGTTATGTTACATACACCAAAAACTTGGGTTCGATATATATTTATGCTTTAAAGTTTTAATAATAAAGTAATAATATACTAGGGTATCGTAGGTTTCTATGTTCTATGTTCATTTTCTGTCATTTTGGTTGTCTGTCATTTTTTGTTGTATTGTGAAAGTTACCTTACTTCCACTGTGCTTAGCTGATTCGAATAGTTGGGATTCGAATCCTTAACCGATTCGAATCTAACTTTCACTGTTATGATTCTTATTCCAATTCGATTCGAATGCTGTGCATAACTCTTCGAATTCTCATTCAATTTGATTTAAACTTTCAAACTTTTCCAATTCTCACTCGATTTGATTCGAATTTTTTGCATATCCCTTCGAATTAAGATAACATCTTTTGATGAGTGATAGTTATGTTTACACACTTACAATCTCGGAGAGATGATACTTATCGATAGCCGGTTTCTCAAACAACGCCAACGAGAGAATGAGAAAGCAGCCGAAGAGATCGAGAAGGTAGTAGAAGTGGTTGTGCACTGCCAGATACACAGGAAGCTTCGAGAAAAGGTGTGGATGGTGGTCAAACTTGTCATTGTTGAAACCCTCCTCGAGGTAGATCGCTGCCTCGCGGTAGTTGAGCGACCACGTTGTTCGCATTGGACGACTTGAGGATACAATCGGCTCGCCATCACTCGCAGGAAGTGAGGTAGATGGTGAGTCGGGTTGGCTCACTTCCGGCTGTGGTGGTGATGGCCTCGGTGGGTTTCGTGATTCCACTTCGGCCACGAACCGCCGGTAAAACCAGGTCAAGATCAAGTGCTTGAAGCGAGACATTCGGTGTGAAGCTCGAAGTGACTCTTCCACATCGGAATAGCTCTGACAGATCGGGTACTCCTCCTCGAAGGATCTCGTGAGAGTGCTGCTCGGTGAAGTTGCCCCCGAATGCATAGCTACAACGTATAACATTAATATATATATATTTTTAGTTACTCGAGTTAATTCGAAGGGTTATTCAAAAAAATTCGAATCAGATCGAGCGAGAATTGGAAAAGTTCGAATTCCGAATCAAATTGACGGAGAATTCGAAGATTTATCCACAAAATTAGAACCGAATCGGAATTATAACATAGAAAGTTAGATTCGAATTGATTAAGCACAGTGGAAGTAGCGTAACTTTCACAGTACAGAAACATGGGTGGCAGAATACCAAAAAATGACAGAACATAGAAAACCAGATATTGTCCATTATTAAAATATAGGAGCAAATTTAGAAGCTTATTAACCAATTTAAAATCAAATTATATTTTTTACAAAAGAAATAATGCTAAAGCACCGTCTGCCTTTTGTTTATAAAAAAATAAGACGGCAAAGACATCAACATCTAACTCGAGTTATCAGAATTTCAAATGATAATTATCAGTTAAAGAAATTAAATCGATTAAAAAAATTGCAATTGTTACATTGCAATCATGAAGTGTTACACAAAAAGTTAGAATCTAATCGGTTAATAATTCGAACCATAAACCAAAAGTTGGAATCGAATCGAATATGAATTCGAATCATAACAGCAAAAGTTTGATTCGAATCGGTTAAAAATTCGAATCTTACCGCGCATGTGCAGAAAACGAAAAATGCCAGAACATGAATCATACTTTTCGTTAATATATAGAAGGGATTTGAATTAAATCACGTGTGCAAATTTCTTATTGGTAAACTCTTTAAAACTTCACATATTCTTTAATAATTTTCCCAAGAAAAATCAAATATACAACCACTTTTCAATAGAAAAATTTTAAATAAACAAATCTACTATTAGAATATATAGTTTAAATAAAAAAACAGTAGAAAAATTTTCAATCAACAACTTTTTCCAATTTGTTCCGTGAGAAATGTTTTAAATGTGTTGTCTTATTGAGAGAGAAATAACTTTTTTCACATTAAGTTTAAAAATCGAGCCCAGTCACTTCCGAAACTGACAACTTGTCTAAGTAATCAAATTATAAATAAACTTTGGTTTCTCAAATGATATTTTTTTCTTACTTTTGTATCAAATCAGGCGTGTTGTTGTGTATTGAAAAAAGTAACTGTATGTTAGTTTAAATTAAACTTTAATGCAACGAAATATTTTATCATAACTATGATATAAAATTCCCAGCCCGTATTTTTGTTTAAAATATATTATTAAGTATACTTGATTTTAGTTTATTATCTCTAAACAAAATAAATAATTCAAAAATACCATCATATTGATGATGTTGATGACTTGATGGCTCGTGTTGTCGGTGATAATGTTGATCAAACACCAACTGTCCCGAAGACCGGATCGGAGGAGAATCTAACTCTGCATCCATCCTCGTTGTTGTTGTTAAAAACAACTTTGTTGAACATACAACACACAACCAAACAATACACAACCAAGCGCACAAATGCAAAAACAACAACAAAAATTTCCGTGTGAAGGTGGTTTAAAGTTCAAATTCAAAATCGTTCAAAAGCTGTCCAACTAGTGGTGTCATCACTTGATGAGAACTAAATATATTTTTTAAATTGCATGCCGCGTTTGGGTATTATTATTATCTTCCACATCAACTCAATCAACTAACAACAAAATCAATAATGTGATAGGTGAGAGAGAGAGAGAGAGAGAAAGCGAGGGAGGTGCCAGGCGCATCTGTCCGTGTGTATCTGTGCATTTGTCAATATAAACAACAAACCCTCCACAGAAGACGTTACATATCAGCTGTCATTTTAACAAAAAAAATTAATCTTTTGAAATTAAAAATTTGAAAATCAATGAGAATGAGATTTGAGAATAAAATTAGTTTATTATGAATGAAAAAATATTTTTATAAATAACACTTTCTATAATATTAATAAAATGATTTTTTTAATTTCACATAGACATAATCTCCATTTGAGATTTGAGATTCTTTGTCTTAAAAATCTTATAAATTTTTGCGAATTTAATAACAAGTATAGCTGAGCTAAAATCGAAACTCAAAATTAAACTATATTAATTATTTTTATAAATTATTAAAAAGTAAAAACACAATCGTCTAGCATAATTACAGTATGTAGTATAAATTACACAAGATAATAAAATCACGAATCAATAAAATAAGTGATGGTGTATTGCTTTGTATGTTCTATGCCAACAAGTTGTTACTAGCTTTGTACTTGTCGATTGTTTTGTTGATTATAATAAAATGTTAAACAATCATCTTTATTTGTCAATTTAAATAAATTCACATTATAACAATATTAATAAAACCATTGTCAGATTTTTTAAAAAACATTGAGTATAATTACACATATTTTATATACAATATATAATATCACAGATTATATGAGAAATAATGAATAATAAAAACAGTAAAATAAAACCAGAATTGATGACATGTAAACAGGTGAAGAGTGTTTTTGAAGATAGTGTCACTCGGTGTTACTTGCCTCATACTTGGCCATCGTTTTGGTAGCCTCCGAAATGGCATGTTTGGCGAGTTCGCCGGGCAGAATCAACTTGACCGCAGTCTGCAGATCTCGAAGCTGAAGAGTGTTTCGACGTTCTCGCTTGACCAACGCAAACGCCTCACACACCAGACGTTCGAAGATGTCGTTGACGAACGCATTCATGATCTCCATACACCGGGTCGAGATGGTGAGATCATCGTGCACCTGTTTCAACACATTGTAGATGTAGATCGAGAACCGAGTGAAGTTACGCTTGCCCGATCGACTCTTCATCATCTCCGACTTTGGTTTCGTTTTCTTCCTGTCCGATGTCTTCGAATCTACCGAGCTTGTCGATGTTTCCACCGTCTTCTCCGATTTCAACGTGCGACTTTTGGCCATCGTCTTGGAAAAAAGTCGGGAGAGGGAGAGAGAGAGAGAGAGAGAGAATCAGCAAAAGTAAATAGATAAACACCGAGCAAGTGAGAGGATGAAGATGATGCAATGAGATGAGAAGTGGAATGAAAACAACTCTTTATTTTATGCCACTGATAGATGTTTATTTTTTATTTATTAAAGATGTGTTCAAGTTGATAAGCAGACATTCAATTTTAAAAAAGTATGTTGGTGATAAATTACTGATGATGGTGAGTAATGGGGAAAGTCACCGTTTTAAATTAACATTCACGATTTAGTTGTTCTTCTAAAACTCATTATTCAGTCTATCTACAAAATAAGCGGAGGAGAATCGACAGATTGAGAGATAAAAACATGAAAGATGTTTATATGCGAATGAACTTGGTTATAACGATTATATTTTAAAGTTAAGATTCTGCTGAGTTTAGAATTTTTTAAACAAAATCTGATGCTAACATTGTTTTTTTGATAAAACCAAATAATTATTGGTTTTTTAAACTTAAAAACTAGCATAAAACCGGAACCAAACGTGCTCAATTGTTTGTTTTTCGATCATAAGCTTTTATGGTGCGCTTAATTTGAGATTTTGAGCAATGTTATCGGAAAAATTCCAAAAGTGCCACTCCATGTTTGTATAGAAATATAACACAAGCTGGAGTGACACTTTTGGGACAACGTATTGATGCCAAGTTTACACGCTGAAATCATCCGGCTCAAACCGGTTTGTAGTTTGCTATTTTGTGCGCCAAACTTGCTTTTCGTTTCCCCCTAAAACCCAATTCTATTCTAAAGACTTTTAATTCAAGCTCAACGTTCATGGCCAGAAAAACCCGAAAAGTTGCTTAAAAATAAACCTTACCAAAATATTCGCTACGCTATTTATACCCCCACACACATCGGTGGCCAAAACAAGCGCAATGACGCAAAACACACTTTTTAATAGAAAGAAAATGAAAGTATTTATTTAGTTTTGTCAAGAACAAGAAAAACAATCACCATTTGATTATTACACAAAAAAGTTAACAAAAATGGAATTATAAAAAAAGAAATTTGTGTCTATATCAAAGTTGAAACAAACAAATAAAAGGAATATACATGTGATAGAGTAAGGAGATAGTTTAAGGAGGCTAGTTTGAAAGAGCGAGAGAGATTGCATGAGTTTGAATGAATGGTGCGTGTGTTTACTTGGCGGCGGCGGTGTACTTGGTCACGGCCTTGGTGCCTTCCGAGACGGCGTGCTTGGCCAGTTCACCGGGCAACAGAAGACGCACTGCGGTCTGGATCTCTCGCGACGTAATCGTACTGCGCTTGTTGTACTGCGACAGCTTGGAGGCCTCGCCAGCAATACGTTCGAAGATATCGTTGACAAACGAGTTCATGATCGACATCGCCTTCGAGGAGATTCCAGTATCCGGGTGGACCTGTTTCATCACCTTGTAGATGTAGATCGAGAAACTCTCGCGACGCTTGCTCTTGCGCTTCTTCTTGTCCGTGGTACGCACCGACTTCTGCGCCTTACCCGCCGACTTTTTGCCGATCTTACCACTCATGGTTAGAGGCTTCAATCAAAAGGAGGAGAGGGAGGGAGAGAGAACTGGAGAAAGGTCGTAGAGAGATGGGATATCACGAGTGTGTGCGACAGGATGCGATGCGAACAAGCAACAGACGTAATATGGCACAGTGGCCAAATTGACGGCCTCTCCTTTATATACTCTCCCCCAAGTGGTGTCAAGTGCGTCCACCAATCAGAAGCGAGCATAGCCACACTGCCAATGCACTGCCAGAGATACACCGCTAGGAGTAGTAGTATGGAGAAATAAGTACCGTGGGGTGTACTGTGGCGGTGTTGGAGTAGTGGTATGCAGTTCTGAAAAGAGGAAAGTTTAAGCTCGTCTCTGATTGGTGGATGCACTTGACACCACTTGGATCTGAGTATATAAGGCTGATTGCACTGTTTTTCTCCAAAATAATAATCACAAGACCATTCTTTTTGCTGCCTTTTGATCCTTGGATCTTTGTTTCTTGTTTTCCGTGTTCTCTCTGAAAAGAATCTCTCCGGAACCATGTCTGGCCGTGGCAAGGGAGGAAAGGTGAAGGCAAAGGCCAAGTCTCGCTCCACTCGGGCCGGTTTGCAGTTTCCCGTGGGTCGAATCCACAGATTGCTTCGCAAGGGCAACTTTGCCGAGCGAGTTGGTGCCGGTGCTCCAGTTTACCTCGCGGCAGTGCTCGAGTACCTTGCGGCCGAGGTTCTCGAGTTGGCGGGCAATGCAGCTCGGGACAACAAGAAGACACGTATCATTCCACGTCACCTTCAGCTCGCGATTCGCAACGATGAGGAACTCAACAAACTCCTCTCGGGCGTCACCATCGCTCAAGGCGGTGTCTTGCCCAACATCCAAGCAGTGTTGTTGCCCAAGAAGACCGACAAGACTGCCTAGGTTCCATACACATTCTTCATCATCACCCCGACACTTTAAATCACCTGATTTTGTGTTATGTACATTTTACAGTAGTCACAAACTTTCCTTTCAAACCTTGTGTTAATTTGAATCTTTTGCAATTTTATATAAAAACTTTGATCATATTAAATAAATAAACTCATTTGTTGATACATAAATTATTTTGTTTATGGGTGGGAATCGAATTTCGAAGTGTAAAGTAAAAGAATGTTGTAGTGATCATGTGATTTGTTTACCTTTTTCTCACGATTGGTTTTTTCCCCATTATTGATTTTGATTTTAAAGGTCTAATATGTTGTTTATTACTATTTCTAGTTTATAATTTATGATGATTTTAGAGTTAGGTAATCCAAGTCACAATTGAATAAAAATGTAAATATTTGCTCTAAAGAAAATTATTGCAAAACGCACTGTTTATCTTTGTACCTTGTGCTTTAGAAACCCTATTCTGGTCCTGAACAGGATAGTTGTCGGTACATTGAGGTTAAAAGGGTCTTTTAAAACACTTAAAGAGCACGAGTCGAAAACACGGACAAGCAAAACAGTCATACTTGACTCAAGTAACTCGAGTGGTTCATTCAACCCTGATACTCACTCATTGTTTTTGGACTTTAAATTCTAAGATCACTTAAGACCACGTGGTTTACCCAACTGGTTTATTGACCTTTGACTTTCTTTAGGTCAAATGGTTACCAAAAACGATCCAGGCAGCAAAACAATAACAAAACATCTATGAACACGAACCGGCCGGTGTGCTTTGCTTAACACAAAACAGTGCTTCTCTCCTCGCTCTGCTCACGGCAACTTTCAATCCACTTCACTCGTACGTACACAAAGAAAAACACAAAAAGCGTTTTAGATATCAAAGTAAAATTATTTTATTTTTATAAAAAACAAATGACAATGAAATTGAAAAAGTATATGCGACAAAATATGTACAAAAAGCAAAAGGACTAATGAAATGAGAACATGGATTGATTGGGAAATCAAATGTCTTTGTTGGAAAATATGTGTGGTCGAAATTCGGTAAGTCGAGTAGAGGAATCTTATCCACCGAAGCCGTACAGAGTGCGACCCTGTCGTTTCAAGGCATAGACCACATCCATGGCGGTGACCGTCTTGCGCTTAGCATGCTCGGTGTAAGTAACAGCGTCACGAATCACGTTCTCGAGGAACACTTTGAGCACGCCACGGGTTTCCTCGTAGATCAGACCAGAGATACGTTTCACACCGCCACGACGAGCCAAACGACGGATAGCGGGCTTGGTGATGCCCTGGATGTTGTCACGAAGAACCTTACGATGGCGCTTAGCGCCTCCCTTTCCGAGACCTTTGCCACCCTTGCCGCGTCCAGACATGGTTCAACTTCGAGGTGTTGAGAGGTGAGATGAAAGAAAGTTAAATGCAGAGAGCAAGTCTGTAATGCGAATGCTTGCCAGTGGTGGCGAGAGGAGAGCTTTTATAGCCCCGAACGGCATCGCGAGCGAACTCCACCGCACGCCAGCCAATCAGAAGCAAGCGCGCGCACTGCAAACGCGCTGCTGTCCAACCACGCTCAGTGGCCAATCACAACGGGCGCGCCAAATTCAAACTCACCACTACCGCTTTACAAGCAAACACACGTTTGACACTGCATGAGTCAAAGTCAAGACAAACTCATCCAAAACACACCAAATCAATTTATGAACACTCTCTAAGTGTTACTTAACTTATTATAATTCTCAATTAATTAACCACAACTATTTAATTACTATTTTTTCTCAATATGAATGTCCCGAAATGTGTTAAAATCTCTTGGAAAACTATTAAAGTTTGACAAATCAACCCCGTTTTAATTTATGTTCCATTTATGCATTGTCAAAGCTTACAATGGCAAGATAAAAAGTGAAACAAGTAAAACTTGAAGCCCCATACTATATTAATTCTGATAATTTGACACATTAGTTTCAATAATATTTATATATAATTTTTAAATCAAAATTTTGTTTTAATTTCCATTGACAGTTCTGAACAGATTAGGACAATCCAATCTTTGTTATCGAATATATTTATTTAAATCTTTATCTTTTTATTACAATTTTATTTTCCACACAACATCAAGTTATATATATACATCGCATCATATAACCAGTACATAAATGACGAATACATGTTTCTGAAAGTTATAAACCTGATACGACGAGAAGACAAATCCCGGGAAAAGTGCTTGATGTATATGTGTGTTTGTCAGTAATAATAATCTTAAATCTTATATATCTCGTTGACGTAGCAGACTTTCTACATGTGTTTGTATGTGTGTGTGTGTGTGTGTGTGTATGTGTGAATGCAGATGATATGATGATTGGTGTGCGCGCACGGTCTGACGCGGACTCAGCTGAGGACCCGTTAGATGCACTGTGAGTGAGTGAGAGGAGAGAGGTGACTCGGTTCAACGAACGTGTGACAAGAGCGCGCTAGAGAGAGAGAAAGAGAGATAAGGCGCGAGAGGGTTGTAGGGAGAGAGTACTAGTTTTAGAGAAGAAAGGCCTTGGGAGAGAATGAGAGAGGGAGACTGGTCTGACCTGTTTGGTTGTCTGTCCGCGTATGTGTGTGTGCGTGTGTCTGCATGTGAGAGTCAGACTCCGACCCTCTCTGCGCATGCTCGCCAACTTAGTGCTTTGTGTGGCAGTGAGAAGCAACCGAGCGACTCTCGTCTCTCTCATCGCCGCCAAGGGTCATTTTCTTTCGGTACGCCCCAACCATGCGACACACCCACTTCCGGGTGACATCACCGGAAAGCTCAGATCTAGCCGATTTCATGGATATACATATCGATGCTTAACTCGCAGAATTCACAAAGTAATTCACCCAGGAGTGCGGTAATACATGGAGTCTATCTGAGTGTTTGAGTTGGCCACTTTCTGGCGCCGTGGACCGGTAAGACCGAAGAGTTCCAAGCTGGTTCTGGCATGTATGGAAAGCGAATTTAACTAGCTTTCCAACGGTGTGCAGGTTGGTAGGGTTGCGCCGGGAATTCACAACGGAATTCGATGATTTCCAATCACAAATCGTGCGTCGATCGGTGAAATTTCCAATCACCTAACTTTGAGTGGATTTTTCACCTATTTCCGCACCGAGTGAGACCGGAATTTCTCGCAATTCGGGTGCAGTGGTTAATGCTGTGCTGGTGGGTGTGTGGAACGGGTAAGCAAGCGAGGGTGTTGGGCCCGAGAGGCCTGGCGAGTCGAGGAAGCGAAACACAAACCGCCGCGCTGCGAGCCTGTAAACTGGCACCAGTCGCGGCGCGCTTGGCAGCGCTGTTTGTTTGGAGTTCGCTCGCGGTGCGGCTCGAAGCTATATGGACATGGCAGCGAGACGCGACGCGTCCTAGTTTGACGTTCGCTCGCTTCGTGTTCGCTTCGAACTATCTCTCTCACCTCTCCTAATCACTCCCCCTTTGTCGGACCCTAAAGCCAACCAACCCACCCACCCTCAAACAAAATGACTGAAACCGCTGTTGCCGCGCCCGCCGCCGCCACCCCGAAGCCTAAGAAGGCCGCGAAGGGCACCAAGCCAAAGACGGTGCCCACTCACCCACCAGTGGCCCAGATGGTCAAGACCGCCATTGGATCCTTGAAGGAGCGAAATGGATCCTCGTTGCAGGCGATCAAGAAGTACATCGCTGCCAACTACAAGGTTGACATCGATCGTCTCTCGCCTTTCATTCGCAAGCACCTGAAGAGCGCCGTCACCAAGGGTGTTCTCATCCAATCCAAGGGCAAGGGTGCCTCTGGTTCCTTCAAGCTGAAGAAGGATGCCGACAAGGAGAAGGCCGCCAAGGTTGCGAAGAAGCCCAAGAAGGAGGGTGCAGCCAAAAAGCCTAAGACTCCGAAGAAGGAGGGCGCCAAGAAGGTGAAGTCGAGCAAGCCGAAGGCGGCCAAGCCATCAAAGCCTAAGGCAGCTAAGATTGAGAAGAAGGCAAAGAAGCCTAAGTCACCGAAGAAGCCCAAGGCCAAGTCTGCGGCATCGCCGGCCAAGAAGGCAAAGCCCGCCAAGTCTCCCAAGAAGGCAGCGAAGAAGCCCGCAGCAAAGAAGGCGGCAAAGAAATAAGCGCGCTCACGAGTTTTGAATGCCTAGCATCACCGAACCGAGCACTATCTCAGAATTATTAACCTCGTGTATTTACTTATACTTTTGTCATATATATATTCACTTCATTTATATAAATCTTGAATCTCATCAATCTTTTTTTCGATGTATAGCTCTACATCACACATACACATTCGCTCATTAGTCTCATTTCATCATCGCTCATAGTTTATTATATATATACAATACACACACACTTATACACTCTTCTCTCAAATATCTATCGCTTGTTGATTTAATTTTACATTTTTCTCTATATATATTTAATTTTCTTTTTCTTTCGATTATTCATTTGTCTTATATTTCATAAATATATATTTCGACAAATAAAATGCAATTATTTACATTTTAAATTCGACGTGTTTTGGGTGGGAAATAAGATGAAACGGTTATATTAGAATTCTAATCAGACTCGTATTAGATTCAAATCAAGTAATTTTGCAAATCAAAATATTCTCATAGTGCTTCAATTTGAATGTTCTCACGTTCAAATTCCCATGTGATAATGCTATCGACTATAAAGTTGTTTTTAAATTCGACAATTATTTTATAAGTTAATTGTCAAAATTTAAAATTATAACTTTGTAGTTTATATATTATTTTTTATTAAATGTAAGCAAATTTGTTTCTATTTTCAAAATATCCAAATCAGACAAGTTTTCGATTCGAATTTGATTGATTCGAAACCACGTGCATGCTTTGTTTACATTACTTTTGTTGTTGTTTATCTAGCGCGCATGCGTTTTCTTATCGAAAACGATTTAATTAATTTTGTTAATTAAAATCAACCATCATAAAGTTAAAACTTGGTATTTTATAATTTTCAATTTAAAAAATTAATAATTTAATTTTCTAAACTGAAATAAAAACATAAACACACACACAAGTCAAGTAATAATCAATTAAAATATTTTTATTTATTTAAATTTTAAAGAATATAAAATAAGAAAAAATATATTTATAATATAATCACATCTGTAGAGATTGGAGGCATAGTGTGATTCGTGATAGAGTTGCCTGTGTGTTTGTGTTTGTGTAGGGTGTGGAAAAAGGGAGGAGAAAGAGAAAGATTAGCGAAAGAGATAAAGTGTTAAGATAAGAGGAAAAAGAATAAAATAAAAGGTGAGAGAAAGAGAAACAAAAAATAACATTAACAAAAAGATAAAATCAAATAAAACAAAAAATAAACTCTTTTTTGAAAATGGAAACGAGAGAGAAAGAAATGAAAAGATACACTGATGAGAAATAGTAGAGAGAGTGAGAGAGAGAAAAAACTTGTGACGCGAAGCGATGAGAATCAAGAATTGTAGTTTTGCGCGCGAATTTGATTCAAAAATATTCGAATCAGATTTAAACTTTGAAAAAATATCAAATTCGAATCAAGTTTCAACTTGAAATCGAATCAGGTCACACCTCTAGGAACTGGGAAAGGGTTTGACCAGAGAGGAAGGAGATTAGCTTCACTTCTTCTGAAATCCACGACGCAAGCTCTATATTTGAAAGAAATAAATAATATAAATAAATAATACGACAAAACAAAACAAAAAAGAGGTTAAGTTTATTCCAAATTATTAATATTCTTTGCTTAGTTTCTAATTAACAAAAAAAATTCAAGGTTAATAAACACTCAAACTAAAAGTTGAAATGATTTAAAAAAAATTCAAAATATAAATCAAGTTATTTTCGAAAACACATAGCTTTCCAAAAATTAATATTCAAATCAAATCATATGCACGAAAAGTATCAATTTCTGATTCATACCTCTCACTCTCCCTCTCTCTCACCCATTCTCTCTCTCTCACACACATCTCGAATCTTCCACATGGTCAACAGTGAAACCAACGGTTATATGTTTCTGGAAAATTTCTTTATAAATAACCGTCGTTTAACTTTAAAAATGCCTTCCTCTCTCTTACTTACTTAATCCTATAAACATTCCTACAAATCCGTGTTTGAATCTCTCACCCACCAAAAAAGAACCCACCAAAAACAAATAACAATAGTAGTTCCAATGAAGTTGTAAATTACGTTTTTACATGGAATAATACAACTGTGAAATGCTCTCTCTCCCACTCTCTCTCTATCACTCTCTCCGTCTTTCCTCTCATTCTCTCTCTCGTTCTCTCATTCTCTCTCTTTTCCATTCTCTTTCTCGCTCTCTCTCTCTCTATCACTCTCTCACACTCTTTCTCCCTCTCTCGCTCTTTCTATCACTCTCTTTCTCACTCTCATTCTCTCTCTCTCTCTCTCTCACCTCTCATTCTCTCTTTCTCCCTGTCTCTCATTCTCTCTCTCAATTTTTTTTCTCTCTCTCACTCTCTCATCCAATTGATTTCCATTGTTGGTAATAGTGGTCTAGGTTCAAGAATGGATTAAAGCCATAGGCTCGCGGCAATGACTCGTGCTCGCCATTGTTGCCCCCTCCGCAAGGCTCCCGCGCGAGCGGTGATAGGACAGAGAGGCATAATTGATGAGGCTCGGGGAGTGGGGAGAATGAGAGAGAGAGAGAGATGTGGCTCGCTTATGTAGAGAAAAGAGGTCACTTTGTAAGGGGGAGAACGAGAGGGAGAGAGAGAGAAAGAGAAATAATGGGGAGAGGAGAAAAAAGAGGGGAGAGAAGAAGGGAGGCTAACCTTGGTCATGTTGGAAGCGACCGTCGAGTTCTTGTGCTGTTCTTGCAGCTGTTGTTGTTGTTGTTGGTGTTTGAGCACTTCGATCTGTTCGCACTGTGAGGCGAGCTTCTCGTTCAGGGTAGCGAGATGCTCCGACATGGTTCGCAGTTGAGTCTCGTAGTTCTCCACCGAGGTTCGGTACTCCTCGCGGACCTCGTCCAGTAGAGTTTCGCTTTGTTCCAGTTTGGTTCTCGTTTCCAACTGGGCACTGGTGAGCAAGGCAAACTTGTGTCTCAGTGCCATCGAATCCGATTGGTACGCCGAAGCTCGACTATCGGTCAGCTGAATTGCATCAATCAGCCGGGTGATCTTCTCACGAAAGTACTCCAAAGTCTCCTGGTCGACATCATCCGACTTCCGGTCCAGTAGTTCATCTAACAGTAGATTGGTTTGAATCGGTGATTGAAGACTAGCCGCGGAACCGAGTGAGCCAAGCTCGGCAAAATTGCCATTCGGTTGGTCGAGACTACGTCCACTAGTGCTCGAGGTGATCGAGATGTTGTTGGAAAGCTCACGAACCGTAGTTGGGCCACTGCCACCACTTGGCACCGGTGCACCGCCATTTTCACCACCCCCGATGCTCAGTTGTTGCAAACGAGTCTCAAGTTCTGCCACTTTCCTCTGTTCACGCTCTAGCTTAACCTGTATGAGCTGAGACTCGATTGACCAGTGCTCTTTTTGCTTCTCCGCTTCCAGTAGTTTCGATTGAGTTAGCTGAAGCTGTTTATAATAATATAAAAACAAAATTGTGATCTAAATTAGTTCGATGTTCAAACAAAAACAAACTGAATGTGCAAACAATCTTGTCAGTGTGGGTCGTGATCTATAATATGTACTTTGATAATTTTGATTGCTTCAATAGCAACTATTTTACTCAAGTCCTACGCTGACAACGCGTGTAAACTATTATAAACAAACATTTTTTGTTCGAGAACATTCACTAATTTGTACAAACACAAATCAGTGTATGAAAAAGTTTCCCACAAATATTGTTTATATATAACGAATTCGAATCTAACTTTCACTGTTGTGATTCGAATCCTTAACCGATTTGAATCTAATTTTCTGTGTTATGATTCGAATTTTGTGAATAAATCTTCAAATTCTCCGTCAATTTGATTCGGAATTCGAACTTTTTCAATTCTCACTCGATTTGATTCGATTTTTTTAGTGGCGAAGCACAGTGGAGAGTAAGAAACCGTACACAGAGAACGTACTGTCACTAACTCTTACTCTGTTTTTGGCCACTCCCCCCAGGGGAACGAGCGAGTGCTATACCCATTTGCCTACCTTATGTTCGACCAAATCAATTCCATCACGAAACGGTGATTTGGTCCTAGGTAGAAGACTCGCCTCAGTAGTGCCACCGTTAACCTGACCACCACCACTACAGGTAACTTGGACTCCATCCTCGTCCAGATCACTATCCTCGGCGTCGCCATTGATGCTCGGAGTCGAACTGCTGGTAGTTTGTTCCACAAAGAAGAAGTAGTGCGTTTCGAGCATCACCCGCATCTCCTGGATGCACTTGGAGACAAAGACCAGCGAGGAGAGAATGCAATCATCGATCGACTTGAGGTCCGGCTCGGAGGTCACGCCGAGGTCGTGCTCGAGCACCACTTTCGAGCTAAAGGCGCGCTTCGTTTCTATTTCACCATAGAGAGGGGAGAGATTAAAGTACAAAGTTCAACACACAGAGAGGTTGAACTGTTAGCCTTGACTGACACATTTCACCAACAAAAACCAGTATCCACCCTACCATCTAGGCACTTTTCAAGTGCATTGATGCGATGCATGAAGTGGTTGAAGGCAGGCAAAAAGTTATGCTTGAGCAATGCTACAATGCAACAAAAAGAAAACAACAGCAAAAAAAGAAGATACCGTTAGAAACACAAAACACAAAGAAGTGATGCCAGTTTTACACAATGTTAAAACCTATGATTTGTAGATTGAAATTCACTAAAACTCAAAAGCAAGAGTGTCTAGAAAATTCAATTGTAATAAGAAGGGAGAGCTGAGTTCTCGCCTATGAGCAGGGCGAGAGAAGTGCGGCGTAGGTTGTCAGACTAGCCTAAGTTTCAATGACCCGATTCTCGG
>WURS02432138.1:0-15711 GCA_011762765.2 Rhinocypha anisoptera | reverse complement strand
GGAACGCAAAGTTTTATTTCTGTTGTTATAACATGGATTTCCACAAAGTCTCGGCCTTAACCATTTCTCAAATCAAAACATAATACTTTGTTAGCTTGAGAAATAAGAATTATGTACTACATATTTTTCCACTTAGATTTTTAATCATAGGAAAAATATGTAGTACCTAATTCTTATTTCTCAGAAATAGATTTCCACAGAGTTCTGCCTAAAAATATCGAATGGCTTTGTTAGTTTATTTGTTCTGACCAGGCCGAAGTGTGAGTGACAACTCAGTTTTTTCAAAAGAAGTAATAAGATGGAAGAGACAAATGTCCAGTCGTCTAGTAAATGATTTATTGACTTCTTTTAAGTATCAATACAATACTTTTCATAAAATTAGAAACAAATGCAATATTCTGCTGCTATATATGAATGGTGGCTTACCCTGTGAGATTATAATTTTTGGATCCTTTTCATAGAGCTCTTTCATGGATCACATTATTAGGTAACTCAAGCTGTTCATTTTTGATAATGAATTCTCATAATATGCTCTTCCCAAGGTTGTGGTAGGCTTGTGGGTATGTGCAGGACCCAAGTCCATTCATAGTTAGGCTATAATGGTTAATATAGTGAATATTTCTACATTTGAGCCAGGAATTTTACACATAAAAAATGCCTCTTGACAAATATTTGACATGTGATTTTATATGTCTTGATATTTTGCTCTTTAAATAGTTAACTTTCTTTAAGTTTTTTTTTTATTTCAATCGTTGAAGATACAACGGTAAAATTTTTGTCATGCTATATAGTTCTAATTACATTGAGAAATTGTATTTATTAGAAGATCCATTCCCTATTGTATTTCAGTTTTTAACTTTTAAAGTCTTCCTATTAGAATAAATTGATATATGAAGTTTTATATATTTCTATGTAATTTTCATCTTGCTTACAATGATAATATTTCAGACGATAGTTAAGTTTTTGTATTCTTACCTTAGATATAAAATTTGACAGGAATATTTTATTAGAAATATGAAGAAACTTTTCTCTTGTAAGTGTCTACAAATGGTAGATTAATGAAAGGTATTTTATCCTTTCCAATTATCTATTTTATATTAAAATATTTTAAAAGTCCAACCAAAACTGTCCACCAATATGTAGACAAAACGAAAGTCCTTCAAAAGCTTTGGTGAATGATACATTATCTAACCTGTCGTTAAATTACCTTAGCGCGGCATCACCGAGCATGGCGGATAGCAGGAGGATGGACGGTAAAGAGTTTTACGAATTTTAAAATGTCCGCCCACATTGGCGTCGTTTGTAACATCCGGGAGATCGGTTTTGTGTGTTCGAGCTCCGTTCGATCTCAGCGAATTGCAAATGTAAACATACACGAAACATTATTTTTGTTTTCAGTTTCACACTGAGAATGGCGAAAAAAGGCATAATTAAAACAAGTTTGCGAACATTATATTCATAGACATAAATTTGTCTAAACATATCTTTTCTCGTCTCTTTTTCTTATTGATTATATAAGCTTCTTTGTATTGTTTTCTCGTTGCTTGTTAATATTTTAAGAATAGAAATCATAAGATTTGTTGGGAAACTCCTCTATAGTCTATAATAATCGCAACATTTCCAATAATTTTTTAAAGAATGAAAATTTCGACATTCAATTTTCCTTCAATAGTGTTCTGGATACTTCCGCAATATGGTTTTTTGTCGTTTGTTGTCATTGTAACGGTAGAAATACTGTGTAGTGGTTGTTTGTTTCTGAGGTGTTTGAAGGAGGTTGGTCGTAATCTTATTTTTATATGAGTATCTCACAATAGAAAAATGCTGTAATTGAGTCCTATTCTACATTCAAAAAGGGAGGTCTTTAAACATCGCAGGTCACTTGCTCTTCTGACGTAAATGCGTCTCGGTAGTTAGTAAATCAAATAAATACACCGTACTTTTCTAAACAGTGGGCATTGAATTTTTTGCAAGCTAAACATGAACATTCAAGCTCAGCAACAACAGCCGGGAACGCCTCAACAGCAAGGCCAACCTCCACAACAGCAAATTACTCAGCCACAAGACAGACTGGATAACATATCCAAAGTTAAATCATTGATGCCAGCTCTAAAGGAATCCTTAATGGTAAGCTTAATGCCATTTAGTATTTCGCTTATGTAGGTCCTTAGATATAGCAGAAAATTAATTCCATTTTCATTTAGGTCGTGTTCAAAACAGCGGCGCAAACTTTTCATCAAAACAGCCTCGTTGACATAGGGTCGCTGTAAGTAAATGACATTTTGGAAAATTCACATAGTCTCTTCTAACCTTATTCATTTTCATCATTTATTTTCAAATCAACTTCAGGAAAGGAGTGGATGTACCGTTGCCTCGATTCGATAAAAACATTGAAGAATTTTATTCAATCTGTGACCAAATTGAACTCCATTTAGTAAGTAACCATAAAACTTGTAGTCATTACCTCCCTACCTGTTTCATGGAAAAGATATTTTCATTACAGGGTAATGCATCCGATATAGTTTTTCTTTCCAGTGGATGTTTGAGTTCCAATAATTTTCTGCCATGAATGAATTACTTTCTCCTCCTTCAATATTTAAGTTCTTGAATTTATTGTAATTTACATAAAACTTCTGACTTTTCCTTAATGATTCCCATTCTTTTCTAAAGTATATATACTTGTCCTGTTTCAGAAAACCTCTATAGCTTGTGTTTCCCAGGGAGGAAGTAGTCAAAGGTATCTTCCATTACCAGTTGCGCTTACCCGAACTGAAGCATCACCATCTGTGGTCAATCCGACACCAACATCAGGTCAGGTGACTGCTGCAGGAGGCGGATCTCAAGGCGGTGATCCGTCAGGTGGAGGATCTTCTGTGCTCACATATTCTCAATTTTTAGCCACAGTCAGGGCTCAGGTATCATATGCTAGAGAAATTCATCATGCATTAGTGTCGGCTGCCCAAAATGTGACATCTGGTGATTGATCTTTTCATAATTGATTAATATCAATGGGCCAAATCAATGTATTGCTCATTGGAATGACAGTGTAATTGTTTCATTATTCAGTGAACATTGAAAAACAAATGAACACTGTTGTTGAGATTGTGATGTACATATATGAGGTGGAAGTGTAAATGACATGAAGGAATTCCCTAGCTTTGGGCTGTGAATTGATTTTTTTATTTAATAAATACTATTTCGTTCCACACATTTTCATCATTTCCATCTTAAGAAATTAATTAGTAGTTAAGATTCAGGCAGGGCGTTGTGGACAGATTCATGTTGAAGTGAATAACAACCTTCAACAGATAAATATTAATTATGACCCTCGTTTCAACGTAACTATGTCATCACCAGATGATGATACATTAGTATTTAAACGATGAATTAAGAAATGTAATGTTTCTTCATTTGGTTACATGCATAAGATGTCATCTTCCTTAGTCTGAAGACCGCATTATTCTTTTAAAACTCTTAACATTCTCCACATGTTTTTGTTCAAGTTTCGATTTCCGAGTCACATTGGTAACCTTTCCAAAGTACCTTCCTCTTTGGTTGTAACCATAAGATAATTCAGTTTCCAATCATCTTATTTTCTTTACGCTCTGATAAAAATAATTGTATTTATGTATCAATCTTAATCCTTTGCATAATTGTTCTTCAAGTTTTACTTCAATTGTCATCCAACGCCTTAGTCCCATCATTTTTTTTTTTTACTTTTTTCCTCCTCAGTGTCATGTATCACTGTTTTTGACAGAATGTTACTGCTACTAAACTGGTCCTAACAGACTTTTATATGTAACAAATAGTTCCCGTAAGTTCTTTTTATTATGTATTCTTCTTGTATGTTAGCTTACTTTATGACATATAGTGTGACTTTGCCAATTAATTATGAAAAAACCAATGATATAATGCCAATTTAGAAGATGGAGGAAAAAGCAGCAAGAGGTACAAAATAAAAAAATTGTCCATAATTTCAGTGAAATTAGAATACACAAGATTAAAAACCGACACTTTTTACCCAATATTGAAATTTGATCAAAGTTCCCCTCAAAAAGCATTAGGAATTTAACACCCCTGTATGTAATCAGGGATATAGTTTTTGAGGAATAAATTCTGTGGTTGTGTATTAAGTTATGTAGTTTGTGGGTATAAATGGGTAGGGTTTTTTATGCCTTACCTCCATATTACACATTAGTATATTTTCGAATGGCATTTTCATCATCCACACAGATACTTTATTAGCTGACTCATTTAAGTTTTATTTGTGACATCCATAAAAATCATTGCAACTTATATATTGTTACAAAACTGGTGATGTGAGAGGTCATTATGCTTAGTCTAGCAAGCATCTCCCTTATAACTCCACATCATCACATATCAGTCACTAAACAAGTTATTCCTAATAAGATTTGGTGCTTTCCCGGCGAATGATGAAAGTGAAGTCTTCTTGGGTTCTCCACCTGGTCAAGGGCTCCATTGCGGCCCTTGACCCAGTGGAGAACCCAAGAAGACTTCATCTTCAAGTCATTCCTACTTTATGAAGCCTAAGACTCTAAACCCTACTAAAATATGGTAGGTCAAGTCTAGGGGGTGTAACATGAGACTTCTTTGGAAAACTCTCCTCTTCGGGAGTAAGCCAATAAACCACAGCACCCTTCTCAATTTACCTATTTAATGATCTCTTTCTTCCTCAACAATCCTCTCTTCCATACATAACAACTAAAGAAACTTTTTAACAATTAATTATTTAAAGTTTTACACAACATATAACAAAATCAATAACAATGGACATTACAGGGGATATTCCTGTTCAAAAACAGTGCAGATGCTCTCATGGCATGAAAGTAGTGAAGACTCCATTCTTCAGGTATTCACCACGTATAATATTTGTTGTGACAAGTTTCGCCAAGATTACACCTGGCATCATCAGGTCGAAGTGACGTTGCTTTTGCCCATCCTTATATAGCCTGTTTACTTCTCTCTGATTGATTGATTTTGAAAAAACTATGAATGAAACTTTTCGATGGCCTCCAGGTCCAGACTGATCCGTTAGGCCATTGAAATAGCAAAACATCCTGCTAATTTCATCTGGGAAGATGGCTACCAGTTGAACGATGCATGGAAACGACTTTTTTCAAAATCAAAGAGCAGCAAGCAGTCTGTTTAAGGATGGCCAAAATACCAGCATCGTCACTTTGACCTGAAGACGCTGGGTGTAATCTTGGCAAAAATATTGTCACAACAAATATTATATGTGGTGAATACCTGAAGAATGCAGCCTTCACAATATTCCTTATTCATCACAAAGTTAAGCTTAATGAGTGGGTGAGTCCCCATACATGAATTCACCCCTTATTTGTTGAAGAATTGTAATATGAAGAAAATTCTGCTCACAAAAGAAACCTGTGTTCTTTCCTAATGGAAATTCAGCGTACAACAGCCTCCTTAACCCTTTCAAATCAGAGCTCTAAACTGGTATACAGTCCGACAAAATAAAGGAAAATTGACCAAAAGAAAAGGTCGTCTGTATCCATACCGGGGGGATGATTCTGAATGCCTGATATAATAGTCGTTCGGTGCCAAAGGGTTAAGCATGTTTCCCTATCAGGTATGAATTTCTCTTCAAGTTTTTCTTAGTGTTGAAGGCATTGGGTGGGAAGGGAGATGTTTCTTCCAACAAATAATCTTATACTTCTTTGGATCAGTACAGTTGTTTCCTAGAATGCTGTATGTTCTTTATAAAACAATTTTTTAGAATAGGTATACCTATTTAAAAACATATACTATAAGTACAGTAAAATGTGCAAGTAGTATTTTACAGTGTTTTTATTAAAACATCATCATCAGTTTTTTATAAAATTACTTAGTAGTATCACAATGTCTTTTACATTCTTTACATATACACTATCATTTATAAAATTTATTTCACAATATCACTTTGACCCATTATGTTACATGGTTAAAATTGGGTTTTAAAAGTGGGCTGAGAATTTGAACTGTTCAGGTGTTATTAGGTCTCAATCTTCATTGCTTGAAGTAGCATGCTGTTAATCCTATTCGTAACTTCAGTCTGAAAAACAAAAAAGCATATGGAGAATATACCAATGACTAGGTCAGGAAAAATAAGTAACTGAGTATGTTAAATTATTTGGTAAACTGCAACTAAGTAAAAAATTCAAAGCATTTCCCTTGACAACAAATAGGGTTCCAAAGTTAATTATCAAATTAGGACCTAATTTTTAAATGTATCCCTTAACCTACTTTGGAGTGTGTTGGAAAACAATGGGTAGAGTAATGAGAGTATTAGAATAATCGCATTTTAGGTATGAATGTAAAGAATAATGAAAACCTAAGAAAGCAATGAATGACTTAGAAACTGGATATTACAGAATGGAAGCATAGAAGTAGTATGTGTGGGTAATGATGGAGGAAAGGAAGTTAAAACCATGGGTGACAGAGATATGTCCTCTTAGTTCTGTGTGTTGTTATTTTCACCTTTGCTTCCCAAGGTAAAAGTGTTAAGGGCTGGTACATTATATTGGCTCTCGAATAGGTAACAAAATCATAGTAAATAATTATAATGTTAAGCTTCTATAATCATATCACTATTACCAGTTGTTCATAAAATCACAAAACCTATTGGACATCTAGAAAAATAACTCCAGTGTACTTTTTTGACATGTGACATTTCTTTAGAAATCTCTGCGATTCTTTTCGCTGAGTCTAAAAAATAAATGCTCAGTCTTAAAAAATCATCTCTCACTGTAACACTACCAATAATAATGATCCAGTGAGTAAAATGGATCTTTAAAGAATTTCACTTGTGTGCCAAGAATTCCAAATGTAACTTCATTTTTGTATAAATTGTGGTAAATGAAAATTGAGTAGAATATCTTCAGTGACAATTATTAATGAAACAGTGCACTCTAAAATCATACTGCAGTAATCTGAATTCACTGAGACCCATTTTGTCTGGCAATTTCGATCAACTATTGAAAAAATGGCTGCACAACTATAAAATTATTTTGATTTGCTGCATTTTCCTTCTCCACTCCATTTTCAGGCTTTGGTATCAATAATATCTTTACCTCTAAATCCCCTAATGTAATAGTTACAATAGGACTTTTCGCCAATCGTTATGACATTGACACACTTTGACAAATTTAATTGGCATGGTCTATTGACATCTACACAGTGGTGTATTCATACATCTCTATTTTCTCTTGCATTGTTCATATGAACACCCCAAGTGAAAAATAGGAAGCAAGCAAATATGCCAAAATTAGAGAGGTGCTGCTATTGCTAGTGATATTGAGAAGATTTGTTGTAACTTTGTATTTCCTCATCCACTTGATGATTATAGCAGTACTCACAGGAATTTGAAAATACAATGGAAATTTCACATATTAGTATAGTTATTATAATAAAAATTGCATGGATATCTTGTTGGACACCTTTTGCCCTCTTCCTCCCTCCCGCAAAGTAACAATTATTTCCATGGTTTTAATAAATTGAGCTGAATAGGATAATTTATTAGATTCCTTTCCTGATTCCCAATCCCTTATGAATGTATGTAATTGCTATATGTCAAAATAGAGTGCATCCATTTCATTAGAAAAAATTGGCCATTTACCACAATATGGGAAAGGATGTCCCAGGGTAGCGGTAATAAATTGGTCACTCTAAATTGAGCATTCCATTTCTCACATTTTTACAGATTTCTATTCTCAAAGTGATTCCAAATACTTGGTGGATAGACTCAGTTAAATTAGATCTTTTAACCTATCATTAGTTTTTGCTGTTCACTATTTTTTTTAAAAGATAGATGGCTTACCTTTTAAAGCAGCATTAAGGTATTAGTTTGCTATAAATTTCCTCCAAATGCTTCCTGTGAGGCATATGTAATGTATAGGAAGCCATCTTCTTCTTTATATTCATTATATATTTGTGCTACAGTTTTTGACATGGATGTTATGCTTCTGTTGTTTATTAAAAGATATAATGCTTGATGGGCCTTGAGTTCACTTCTGTTCCTATAAATTAATTAAGGGTATTTAATAAGGGTAATTAAGGATATTTAATAACCGTTACAGCATATTAATTATTTATAAATTATCAATTACAATAATTACCTAATTATTGAAACAAACTGTGACATGGTTATTTCTTTTGGCACAAGAAATTTTGTTTTATCAAGCAAAGGGAGGTTCTTTTCCTTCTCATATTTCTCAACTATTACCTATATTTAAAGGAAAACATTGAACAATTATAATACTATTTGATCTTACAAGTGTCAGTTATTACATGCAAGTAAATCCTATTTACCTTTTCATAGAATTTGCTTAATACTAGAATACAACCCTAAAATCAGTTTTAAAAATGATTTCTCTGTATAGCGTGAGATTCAATGAAAGCTGCTACCCATAAATATAAAATATATTAAAACACCTCACACGCATGAATACCAGCTTAATATTGCTAAAAGAAGGAGGGAGACCAACAAATTGTCAGAAAGTCACTTATACCTAGGTTAAAAATAATCATTTTATGCCTAACCGAAGCAAAGTTGGAACAGGAAAGGTAACACAACGCTGTTAAGTAGAATCTTTGCAAATTTTATTACATCTAAGTCGCAGTATATTTTCTTATAATTTATTCCTGTCGTATTCAGGATTCTGATGCCTATGAGATAGACTACTCCTATTATAATTTCAGTGATTTACTTGGTGGTAAAATCAAAATACGAAAAGCGGAACCCGGTTATAGAATGTATTACCACAATTGAATTACTCTTGCTAACCGATAAGTTACGACAATAAACTTACCGGAACTTTAGTTGGGAACTTTTTCCTAATGGCTTTGACTTCTTCCTTACGTGTGGCTGAAATGTAAACAAACTTCCATTTCTGGATGAATTGCATTTTTTTCCTTATGTAGTTTACGATTTTTATTTTCGGTTTAGAATATGCACTCTGTCATTTGGATGCCTTAAAAACTTAATTATGGCATTAAATACGTTATACTTTAACAACTTGTCTATTTGTCTTATGTCTCACGAGCTGAAATGCATCATGCAGTCAAAAGGCTCTATTTACTCACCAAATGGTTTCCTTGTTTTGTAAGAACTGTTATTGTTTTTCCCGTTATAGCATTTCCCGTTGGAAAGTAATTCAGACGAAAGCATCGTCTTTAATTTTCCACATATATCATAAAAAAACACCCGACTTTGTTCATGAGAACAACTTTCAACGTAAGAGACTGACAGTAAGCGTTCACTAGGCCAAATGAAATCACTCCCTTATCCTACAGATATCCCGGTTCATACCGTTCGACAAACTGACGCCGTGGAACTCTATTGGTTGCGTGTTCGGCAAGAAGGGTACCGCCGAAATGAAACTGCTTTCTATTTTCTCCTGGATTTCTAATGAAAAATCACCTGAATAAAAACGTTTTTGTGAAGAGTTAAACTATTTAGTTCCAGAGAAAGGTTCCCCAATTAATAACTTCCTAGTTTCAACTTTAGCGGATATGCGAATATCGTGCAATAGACCTTTAAAAAATTGTGCATTCATTATTGTCATGTTCTTGTAACTCACAGAAAAGCAATAGGGAGAGTTTAATACTGGAGGGTACCAACTTTAAATGTGGGAGTTTCCTAAGCTCTTCACCAAAGGATATTGAATTCTTTTAGAGCAAACTCCTGGGAAATTACGAAGCCAAGGAAAAGTTCTGCTTTTCCCCATACGTTTTACATCAACTTGTCACTTATGAACAGATTTTACTGTTATATTTTGAGTACCAACCAAAGTTTCAACCAAAATAGCCGAGATTGTTAGAGTGTTTCGCCGCTCGAAATGATACTCTATTTGTAAAGAAATTTTCTTCCTTGATACTTTTTAATATGATTTTTTTGCAAAACTATCTTATTGTACACCTAGTTTTGTTATACATGAATATGAATCCGTAATTAATATTTACGCTTGGGTGGAGTCAAGAGTCAATTATCATTTGTATAACATGTTAATTTGAATGGAAGAATGGTATTAGAATGTGTTCAATTAATCTCCGTAGTGGCAACTTTGAGCCACAGCTGTGGGCCTATCTTGAGGAAGGCGGCTTTCCACAACCCCCACTGCTGATGGCGTAAGGCGGCTATCTCATAGGTTTCAGGACGAAAACAATGTAATCGGTTCTCCGGTTGTTCACCGCATTCACAGTATTATTTTTGAGACACTGAAATACAGAGGGGGTAGTCCGTAACTTTTGTTGACCATTGATAAGAGGTAATTTTGACAACTGCAAACTTTTACTAGCTGTAGGAAGTCTATAAGTATATAAATTTCTTTAGAGTATACTGATACCACAGACTAAACTATGTAGACTGTTTAGATTTTAGATAGTTTAGACTGTGCTGATACTTCGCTTTGACCGTTAAATTGTCGACCGATGTCGCCGGCATTGAAGCGCCGAATACGAATCTGTGAATTAGTGAACTCAATCGCTTCAATTGTGGTATGTTTCGATTGTGAGGTAATTTTATCTCCGGGTACATATTCACCTTGTAATTCTCGTATTGTTGCTCATTCATCGAAAGTAGATCTCCAATTTTATTGTGTCCACGCTAAGGGGCGATTTTAATTACGGAAGAGGTAACATCTAAGTGAGAAGTAAGTAATAGATGTAACTGAGTGTTAACTTTCTTATCACTTAAGACATGGCTAGACAATTTCCGGTTCGTACACAATGTTTTAGAGTCAGGAAATTGAGAATTTTCGTAGTTTAGAAATTACATACTATGTCCATTTGTTTCCATAATCTGAAGGCGCTATGCGATTATGCTAAAAACCCCAATCTCTTATTACGTCAGTGTGACAATCAGTGAGTCTTCAACTTTTAAGGAGATAAAAAAAACTTGTTTTTTGTGAGAAAAATTCGCGATTTCCCGCTTTTCATTCATTTCTTAAAGCCATACTGACTATTCATTTCACATCTGCTGTCCATATGTATACAACGGTATGTACAGTCTTTTATTATTTTTGACAATACTTTAATCACTCTTCTCCAGAATCCATGTCTATACATACCTAAATTATAAATAACTATTTTCACTTTCAATTGTATTTTTACTGAAAAAATTGGGTATCCAATCCCCTTTGGTATTTTCATGCCAATATTCCTGTACCCGGTTTTGAAGGAGATGTTTCTGTTCTCTGAATGTTGTGATCGAAGAATTCACGAGTCTTCCACCAGTCTGGCATTTTGGTGTTTGATGTTTTTAAGGCTCTTTGGTATCCTCAGGTCATTGAGACAACGCTCTGAGGAAGATGACAGAGTTAGCCTTCGAAATGTTGACAGCAAGACATATACGGTGGAAGTACTAAGAAAACTTAAAACATATGTTACTGATGTTATACGATGTATGTGTTAAAATATTTTTCATTCAACATGTCTATCCCAATCACTATCCTCACATACTTACTTGACCATTCTAAGAGTGGAAAAAAGTGGGAAACGACAAGGAAAATTGATGAAAAAAGGCACAGAAACTATTTAGATTTATCTCCACCACATCTCTTCACCACCTATTTCATACACTTCATCTGGTTGGGATGTACATTTTCCTTCATTTCTTTGAATTTCCATGTTGATTTGTAACCTTTAATCAGTGGCCATGATGAAAATATATGAGTAGTAGTATTTTTGTTTATAGAGTGCTTCGATGGCTATGGTCATTTTGCCCCTCTTCAAATCATAGAAAAAACACATCTGGAATGACACAGCATCCATGCCCTGGGCAGGATTCGAACCTACGACCTTTGGGTTAGCTGGCGAGCACACTACCCACCAGGCTAACCTGGTCGGCATGAAAATATATGTATGACTATAGTAACAGTAAAGTATTTATTTCATATTAGAATATATATCAATTAGTACATATTAACTTAGTGACTCCATATATAATTCCAGGACATGTGATTGCATATATGCTTAAAAATAAGTCATCCAGATTGCTATGTTGCACAGTAATTAATCTCACACATATGCAATAGGCTAAACAGTCAGGATACCAACACATGAAAAATATCAACAGGATAGCATGTAATGCTATTCAGATACAGTTTCATACATAAAAAAGAAACAAAATACAATCGTGAGGGATATAATGACAATAATAGTAATTACATTATCACTCCCTGTGCTCCATGGCACAACTAGTGGCACCTGCTCCATTCTTTTCTCAATGCATTCAATGTATAGGCCCAGCAAAAGTGATTAGAAAAATCTACAATCAACTCCTAAAATATATTTAAGGATTGAACTAAACCAAATATAAATATATATCTTGCATTATCCGCAAGCTCTGTATCCATAATAGTAATTATGTATTAGTTCATGAAATTGATAACAGCCAAAAAGTTTCCTGTTAATAAACACTAGAAGAAAGATATATTTCACAGGTACATCTAAAAAAGACATTTTTGAAATTATTATTTAAAAATATTTATTATTTATCTAATATTTCAAAGAGGCTTTATAAAACCATTATTTACCACAGACTGACCCGTAAATTAAATGAACTTCCTAATATGATTTTATAGTGCTGTATTGTTCTGTATAATTTTGATATTTTACCTAGAAATATATCATATTATGTATTTCTCTGAAAAAATTTTATAGTAGCCACTTTCAGACTGTTTTAGGTCACATTCTCATTTAAAAGTAATGGAGTTAGGTAAGATCTAGTGGAAGGATATCATATTAATACAACAAGAAAAGTTGGCACTGTTTCACAAGTTTACTGATCATGCTCCATGTTTCAGCCACTAGGATATCATCAGGTACAATGATTTCATACAATGCAGCGGTATGTATATAGAAAAATTCCAGGAGCGGGAGAGGGAGGGAGGTATAGAGAGAGTGGGAAGTGGGATGAAGGTTGGAGTGTATTGGAGGCAAGACTTTCAGGGGAGTAAGGAACAGTTTGGCAAGGGGTCACACCAAGGACAAGCTTCATCCCTCTCTCCAATCGAGAGTGTATAGACTCAAAAGCAATGAGTGTGAGAGATACTACGTCAGCCAAACATGCAGGAACTTTGCCACCCGAATGGCAGAATATAGGAAATGAGAGAAGGGTGACTCGACCTCACTTGTGGCAAAACATCTTTTAGAAGAGAACCATATATGCACATTTGACCCAGAGATCCTTCATGTGGAGAGGAAGGACCCCAGAGTGGACATCCTGGAACAATGTATAAGATAAAGGAAACTTTGAAATTCCACAAATAACACCAGCAAAGTTTCCTTTATCCTATACATCATGAAGGAGTTCCACATAGTAGAGCCGAGTATGGTTTCCTATATCCTGGAACAATTTGAAATTGTTCTGCAAGGCAAAAACAACTTGATGAATGAACAAATTTTCAAAAGTCACTCCCCATTCCTTGCCATCCCATTCCCTTATCCTCTGAAAATCTTGCCAACAATCAATACTCCCTGACCTTTGTCCCCCCCCCCCTCCCTCTCCCTCCAACTCTTGAAATTTTATTAAATATACCACTGCATTGTGTGCTATCATTGTACCTGATGATGGCCCAGTGACTGAAATGTGTAGTATGATCAATAATCTTGTGGAACAGAGCCAACTTTTCTCACTGTATTATTACGAACTCACTTGGTCACAATTATAGGTTTAAATTCCAAACTAAGCAAAATATTTCAAAATGTTTTACAAAATCTAACTGGCTGGGCTGGTCTTGGAGCAACACACTCACCGGCTAACTGGAGGGCCAGGAGTTCAAGCCTTGCCTTGGGAATAGGTATTTGGTTCGTCCGATAGGGTTATTTCTTTCATTTCAAGAGATTCTAAATGGCCACAGCCATCAACAGACCCTATAAACATAAATAGTAGGTACTACTTGCAATTTATATTTTAAATGCCTTGGATTACTTGAAATGTTGTGTACATCATGGAGCTGCAATGTCATGGTTATGTTTTTGTCAAGTTGGCAGATTAGAGCTTCAACATGGCTCACTATTCATCTGAAAGCCACATCTTTCTTGTGTATTTTCAGCAAGTCGTCTGATCTCAGTGACTTTTGGCACGCAGGAACTGATATTGCTCTTAGCTACTATAGATGATTTCTTCCTGATGGCCTATGTGGTTTTTTACGTTTTGGATGTTAGATCAATATTAAGATTTCTGTAGGTAGGGATGCTTAGAGTGTCCAAAATTATATTTTACAGCATTCCTCGGTGATCAGGATTTTTGCCTTTGTTCTCCGGTTGAATGAGAATATTCTCCTTTTCTCAAAGTTCCTTTCCTCAGCTGTGGTGTTCAGCTTGGGTGGAGAATGCAACCTATTCCCGCATCATATGAGCATCTAACCTTGGAAGTTTCCATGTTGCTCACTCCCTCTTTTAGATGACCTTTCCATGAGGTATTACTCTGGGTGCAAGAATTAAGTACAGTCACTTGGCTATGATAATAGTAGCAATTCTAATATAAGTTTATAAATTATGTTTCTGATGTGTTTCCAGTTGTTCCTTCTTCCTTTAAAGACACAGGGAATTCATTAAGAAAGAGAGACATAGAGTCAGATATTTAATCAGTATTAAAGACAAATTCATTGGCTATTGAAATACATGTCTTCATTCAGGTTATGAGGTGTGAAGAGGCATTCAGAGTAAAGGTTATTCTACAATGGTCATAAGACATAACATGTAAGGATTTCCTTATTACAGCCATTCTCTAATGAGGATCTAAGCAATGATGTAAAACAATATGGAAGTATTATAATGAAAACAAATTATGCTCCTCTACAGTCAAAAAAGCTTATGAAAAAGCAGGGGACTGTGACTGACACTGGCAATAATAACGGCATGCTTTGAATGGTTGAGATTTCTTCTGTCGTAAGCCATGAAGATAGGCCTTGACCATCTTCCCTACTTGTCAAGCTGCCTTATTTAGTTTTGTGAAATTTCTTATTGAATAAAAATAAATACCTTGTTTTGATTCTTAGGTAGAGAATAGCAGTCCTGCATTTTCTAGGGAAATATTTAATGTGGTAGTTTCTCTTCGCCTTCACATCACAGTACTGCGGCCGATTCCGTGAACTTCACTCTCGCCCACAGCTATGGCAGTTGATACCTGGCCGATCCTCTTGATCTGCACCATCAGTGCCTCCTGATGAAACTGCTGCCTTCCACCAGAGGTTGCGTGTATTGAAGTTGTAGGTGCTTTTCCCAAAAATTGGTGCAATTTTGAGAGATATATATATTGTAATAGCTACTTTAAATATTTATGTTCATTAAATTATATTACTGGTCTACTCCAGTAGGATAGTGGAACAAAGGTGGGAAGTTCTTAATGACAATATCGAGAGCTTCTGAAAAAGTAATTAGAAGGGTGAACCAGAAGAGAATCAAAAAGCCATGGGTTATGGAGGAGATGATTAAGAAATTAATAGAGCATAGACATTGGAACAACCTCATTATGGAGTACAGGCAAAGGAAATACCAAGATGGAAATAATTAATTGAGAACAAATTGTGTAGATCCAGGAATCATATGAGATGGTGGAATTCGAATATTATAATGTCATCAGGTCTTTGACCTGATGACATTATAATATAGATGCTGTGATAATGAATTCAGTCAAAATAAGGTTTATTTTCTACAGAGGAAAATTACCATCTTCTTATCATTATAATT
>WURS02432127.1:0-15712 GCA_011762765.2 Rhinocypha anisoptera | reverse complement strand
CTCATGCTTTTCAATTTGGGTGACCAGATCTGGCCGAGAGGCAAGGGATGGTCGCTTCGTAATCGTCGTCAGGGCATTCATCGGCAAAAATTCTTTCCGGCCGGTCTAGTGTGGCCACCTGCTTCGGAGACGGTCGGCATTCGTGAATATTCGCACCCTCTCAGTAGAAGTCGTATGAAGTCCCGTTGCACTAAAATTTCGTTTCTCACACAGCAAGTGCGTGTTTATTGTCAGGTAGTCTTGCAAGAGAAGTCGAAGCGAAGCCACGGACGACGAAAAATTGATCGTGCTTGTGCAACAGTACGGGGAGGTTTACGACATAAGCGAAGGGAATCATCACAATCAAGTGAGAAGGGTGAACATATGGGAGGAAATTTCAGAAGACTTGTCGAATTTATCAGGCAAGTGATTTGTTGGCACGAAATACGTAATATAACATACATCCAGCAATACATTTTAAATCTAGAGATTTCACAGAAATGCTACCGCGTGCCTCTGTACTATTCAATGGTTGATCCGCCCCCTCTTCTTACCATTTCCGCTTGCCACCTAACAGATCCCAAAGGTGAATTGAAATAATTATTAAATATTTTCCCTGACTTCTATGCCATCGTTTCTTGCTCTTCCTCCAATACCTGGCATTCTTTCTCAAGTCCGTCAGTAATCTCTGCATATTCGTTGTCTATTCCTTCCGTGATCGATGTTGCGTCTTTTCTTAAGAAGCTGTGCAGCATACAAGTTGCAGGTACAGCAATGTCCAAATGCTCAGGAGACAGTTGCAGCTTTCTTTGTCATATCCTGAATTTCCTGGTCAAAACACCAAAGCAGTTTTTTCGGCAACTCACCTAGCCCTACTGAGTCTGTAGTTATAAATTTTTTTTACTTCACTTCCTAAAATTTTGAGATCCCGAGTAAGGCCTCATGTTATGCCTCTGGAGAGGAAACGCTTCGTCTGCAACAAACACATGTGGTGCAGTAGTATTTGTCCCTGGTAATACCGAGTCCTCCGATATTTCTAGTTCCTTTTTAGCCAGCTTCTGTCCCGACTCTGACTTGGCAAACGCCCCTCCATCACTGTTCCGGCCATATGCCCCCCAACATCGACTGATACAAATTTGAGATTGGAATCGACTAACCCAAGGAGTACGATACCGAATGATTTTTTGTGATTAAAATACAAGGAGCCACTACTTTTTGGTCTATCGCACACTGCGTGCTTTCCATCAATTGCGCCGATGCTGTTTGGAACATTTTAAGATTCACGGAATTCCTCTTCTATTTTCTTCCGCTGCTCCTTTGTCGGCTCAGGCATCACAAGAGGTTGTGATAAACACCAGATTGCTCTGCATGCGTGTCACGTGTGATTTCTGCTACCGTTGACCGCCCAAGTCGACAGCAACTGTGTGATATTGTGGGAAATGTATCACCAGTTATTAAGGACCTGAAATCATTAAATAAGAATATTAGCCAATTTCCTGCGATTTCATCCAACAAACACCTAAATACATTCAGGTCAACTTTTTTTATTTCATGAGTATCGCTTCTGCTAATTCGTCGGTGAGTGAGGAGTTAGCTTTTTAAATTTAATCCTAGTTTTCATTTGTTCTACTTAGCCAAAGATTGACGTAAGAGGTGGAGTCAGATAAGGGACAACTACCAAAAAACCTTACGGTCCAGGAAAACAAGTGGACAGGCTGCAGGGAAAACTGAAATCATCCGATTTGAGAAAGAGCTGGAGTTCATGAAACCATTTTCTTGGAGAGAGGAGACAAGACTTCGAACGTTACAGTCGATGAAGAAGCTGCGGGAAATGGAAGCATTGACGATGAAAGTTCAATTTGTAGCCTTTCATCCCCCAGTAGCCCCCAGTCATCATCGAAGAAAACAAAAGGCACGCAGTCAGCACTGCTGGAATACATCGAATACAAAAAAAAGCAAATGTGTCGGGGCTGATCATTTGTCGAGATATTTTCAGTCGGTTGAGGAAACCGTGAGAACATTTCCTATGCAATTACAAGTCGAAGTCAAATCTGGAATTAGTGCAATAGTTCATGATTTTGAAATGAAGAATCTAGGAAATAAGTTACAAAATTTGCAATTTCCACTTTTAAAAAAACTTCTTCTTTATTCGGTCATGTTTCGGTGCACTGCACCATTTTCAAGTCCTTGACCCATTTTTCCTGATTTTCAAGGACTTGAAAATGGTGTATGCACCGAAACATGTCGGAATAAAGAAGAAGTTTTTTAAGTGGAAATTGCAAATTTTGTAACTTATTTTATAGATTATGAATCGTTTCCACCACATCTCGCCTGACTCTATAATGTTGGAATGAAGACTTTGACCTTATCTCAGCCTGATTCCATTGAAAAGCTGGTTCAGATGTCAACACCAATCCATTCCAATATGGTCAACGTTTTGTGAAAGAAGGGGGCTTATATTCTGTCACATACCATACTTATATTGTCACATACTATTACTTCCTGACTAAGCATTTTTCAGGGAAGTCAGGATCATTTTATAAAACGCTTGAGAAATCAGGTCCCAATTCGTTGTGTAAAATCAAGAGTCTGCTGTAATCGGGTGAATAAAGTGATTAAATATTTAATTGGAGGTGGGGGTGGAAATGTTTTGCTACTTGGTATGTAACACTCATCTCTGTTAGTTTATAACTAAATTTTGATGTTTATTGATTAACCCTTTTAGTGCCAGCCCCCATCGCCTGGTATATGCGAGAAATGCCAGGGTTTTGTCTTATATTTGTTAATTTACACATTTAAACAATATCATTATTATTACAATGTTATTTTTGGGGTTCCTTTTTAATATATCCCCATTTTTTCGATGAAGTTACATTATTTTTTACGAAACATGCAAAGCAAAAGAAGGAAAAGCAAAACAACACATTGTACTTTTTCTTTAGTCAACTTTCTACTTCTGTTCCTGTTATTTAGGTCTTCTGTTCTTGCTTAACAGGTGTAGAGTCTTGATGCTTCTTCCTTCACAATATATTCCTCGTCTTCCTTATTCCTTTATTTAAACAATATAATACACATTTATATAAATTTATTAAGATCAGTTTTTTACCTCCTAAACAAAAAGTCGATGGGCCGATGGATCAGCCCATGGCATTTTTCGCACATACCCCTAGGGCCGATATAGATTGGCCCGCTGGCACTAAAAAGGGTTAAATAATGAGTTTTTACTTAGTTTTTTTATTTGTTGGTTTTAATTGATTTGCAGTAAACCAGAATTGGAGGTGGGAGGAAATTTTTTTGCATACATTTTTTATAACACCATGCCTAACATGAAATAAAACTTTTTTTTTTCAAATTTAACCACTGAAAAAGGTGGGTATCGTCTTACGATCGGGTAAATATGGTCATTCCGGTTCTTTGAGGTCCCACCGTACGTTACTTAGTTTTTTATTTGTTGGTTTTAATTGATTTGCAGTATACTATAATTGGAGGTGGGAGGAAATTTTTTTGCATACATTATTTGCACTTTGCTGAGCATGAAATATTTTTTTTTTTTTTTAATTTAAACATTGAAAAAGGTGGGTATCGTCTTATGATCGGGTAAATACGGTCAGTCTGGTTCGTTGAGGTCCCACCGTACCTGTCATGGGACAGATAGATCATCATTATTATTACAAGATGTTTGTTAATGTGAAGCAATTAATCACCTTCCAGTGTCCTCTTCGGAGAACGACCTGAGCCTCTGCTGCCTGGTGTGGCAGTCGTGGCAGGTCGCGGAGGACGGGACTCCCTGCAATCTGCGGCACAGCCTCACGCTCTTCGACCTGAACCAGTGGTACAGGGAACAGATGCCCAACGTGGCCAGTCCCCTGGTTCTCTTCTCGTCCGACGTCGGGGAGGACTCGTCGGAGGACGCAAGGAGTCACCCCGGGCAGCCTCACCTGGTCACCTACGCCCTGCCGTTCGTGACGGAGAGGGCCATGTCGTCCAACGGCGTCCCGCTCCTCTTTGCCCGGATCAATCCGGCGTCCGTGTCGCGGTTCTGTCCCGTCGCCGTGCCGATCCCGGAGGAGCACCTGTTCCCGTCGGCATTGGCCTTTGGTGAGTTCCCGTAAAACACCTACGGGACTACTTTTGCCTCGGGGGGGGGGGGAGTTGCAAGTCGTGTTGTAGCTTGCTGGATTTTGAAAAATGCTCATCGAACTTTGGATTGCTTTAGTCGGCCTTCTTATGCAAACTGTGACCTGACTTCTCCGGACTTTGCCCGCCAAAGACACCACAGTGACCTCACACCCAAAATTTTACGAATTCCAGGGAAGGGACGTGAGTGAAATGCTTTGGGAGGATTTGGATTGCAGTAGCATCCTGTTATAAATGCAGGGACATAGAGAGGGGACAAAGGTTTGCACCCTCGTTCATATGGGAAGCTCTATGGGGAACCATAAAAGCACTGTCAAACTAAATTTTGTACCTAATTTATTTACAGAATACTGTAGGAAATTGTTTTATCATTTAAATGCGTAGGTGTGATCGCTCAAAGTAGCTACATTGCGGTGTGTCAGTAGGTTTTCAGCCTTGTTACGTAAACTATGACCTGACTTTTCACTTTGCCGAACACGGACATCACAGTGACCTCTCACCCAAAATTTTATTAATTCTAGGGAAGGGACTTGAGTGAAATGCTTCGGAAGGATTTGGATTGCACTAACATCCTGTTATAAATGCAGGGACAGGGATTACACCCTCGTTCATATGGGAAACCATAGAAGCCCTGTTAAACCATATTTTATAGCTAATTTATTTACGGAATACTATAGAAATAGGTTTTATCACTTATATGCATTGGTGTGATCGCTCAAAGTGGCTCCATTGCAACGACACATTGAGATAAGATTCTCTACAAAGTTACTATGAACAAAGAAAAAATAGTCAATGTAATCATTTTGTGGGACATGGTGATGCCCGTGGTATGTATCCGAGCCACTGGTTAATTGGGGTGTGTTATAGCTGAGACTGAACTCTGGTGAAAGGCTCACGAATTGTGGATGGTCAATTGATTTGAAGGACTAGGAACCGTGGTGAAAGCTGTTATTTATTTATTTATTTTCTTTATTGGGCTGGAGGAGCTGAAACAGCTACAGACTTTTTCATATCATACATGTATATATATATGTAACATAAATACAATCACAAATTAAGAGAAGAAAACAGCAAACAACACTGCAAAATTTGGAAACATCAAATATAATCCAATATCGTAATAGGGCTTTTTTATGAGTAAAATTTTTAGTCTTTCTTGCAACCCACAGTGGTGGAAACTTGCTTAATGGCTTCAAATTTATTATAAATGACTTAAGCAAAATGACATGGGCCATTCAAGCCTAGCTTCGAATCGTAACCATTTAGATTTTTTGTGAACTGGTTATTTTAACAATGGAGAATTTGGACCCTTCTTGCTCGGAGGCACTTGTAGGTGCTTTTTTAATTGCTTACGCACAATATAATTTAAGTAGAAACAGAATCATCAACCTTCAGCAATGTTTGGGATTGCAGAGGGCAGATATTCTTAAGAAGAAGAAGGTTTCTTGCAATAAGTAGGGTGTGGACACACTTGAATTATACTCAAACCTTGTCTATACTATCACCCTCACACACAATTGCAGTAGCAATCACACCTTGTCGCTAAAATGATTTCTCCCTTCCTCCATTTTGGATGGTATTACGTGTGTTCTTAAGGATGGCTATACAACCCTAGTCCAAAGTTAATGATTCGACATCAAGTCTGGCTTTTTACTATATTTACGAAGAGCATCTGAATCAAATTGATTTTAGTTGGTTGTTATTAGTACTTTATGTATTTTTTAGGCAGATGGATTTGATATTTACATCAAACTTATGCTCAATGAACGTTCTCCTGACTTCTGTGACAACCTATGAATCTGAAATATCGAAAATTGTTCAGCTCAAATTTTTATTTGTTTTATTGTGATTCTTTCTTTAAACATAACTGATATCTTTATAGGAAACAGTTTTTTTGTTAAAATTACTTATATTATGATAATAAATGAAAAAAACAGATTTTTTTCGCCATACATTCTGGTAACATCTCATATATTCATATGTTGTCACCAGAGCACTGTGAAGCTGGATTCTAACTCGTCAGCTCTTTTGATTGGAAATAAAAATACATCATTTTAGCTATGACTAATAAAATATAATGTATTTATTATTAATTGGAAAGAAATGCCAAGTGACAAGCATTAATTTTGGAAAGGACTGAAAATATATATCAACAAAGGACTATTCTCTGATTGATTGTTTTTATTGGTGATATCAAGTTATAACACAATTGTTTATAACCCTTAAATGTTTCAATGTCTTCTCATTTTTAGTTATACGTTTAATTTCCCCTTAAAGTTGTGGAATCACATCAAATCAACCATTTCCCATAAGAGTGCATGTTAATTTCAATCCTCGATGTATTTAGAGAGATCTTATGAATTGTTTTGAAATTTGGCAATTTAGTTACTTTTAATAAGTAGAAGGTCCAGCCAAAGTTTCATCGATTTGTCATTATTTCAATTTATAGCCAATACATCCATAATGTATCAGAAGCCGACAAATAGTGCCAACCTTAGTTTCCCAATTGATTAGAAAATATTACGATGGTGAGCACCAAAGAGTGTGAAAAGCTGCTTGTGTGAAATGGGCATGAGATGGGCATTCCTGGAAATGCATAGATCCTCTATCAAAGGGACATCATGGAAGTCTTGGGAATAATTTTCATGTTATTTTTTAAAAATTACAGAATGTTATCTTAATGAAATAAGAACAAAGTATTCAAATAATGTTAAGACTTGATTTGAATTTGATCAAAATGACACATGGAAAAAGACATATGAGACATCACGATAAGGAGAGAAAATTTATTGCCCAATTTTATTTCTTTTTCATCATGTGAAGCCTGTTTTAAAATGCATCCTGGTGATAGATTTCCTTGGGAAGGTTCTAGTGGCCTAGGCTTATTCTATATTTTTTCGATCTATAAGGGAATATGCATCCAACAGAAGTTGATTTCATGAGTTGAGAAAGATTTTGGTTTCTAGTGGTTTGCGATCATTTCATGTTTGTTTTTAATAATTTTCAGAGTCATCATTTCTCCTGGGTTCTCAGTACGTGATTAAAATGTCGACACCAGGCCTCCAGAGAAGTTTGCTGGCTACGCTTCAGAATCGAGGCTCGAAAACTTATCTTTATCCCTCCGCATTGTTCCACGAGTTTATTGCTGCCGGACTCAAGCCTTTGTATGTGGACATCCACAATCCTGCAACAACTCCGGTGGTATGTTTTCACAAGTTTTATCTCTATAAACTTGCACGTCTACATGTATTTTTATATTTCGGCACTTTGATTGGATGAAATTCTTGTGAGTCGAGAGCATTCCTTAGCCGACCAAGCTGAGTAGGACCTCACCGGATGTCTTACTCTCCATATTCCATGAAGAATCCTACTCGACCATGTTTTTCTAATCCTGTTAAATTGTCAACAGAGACCATCCTCAACCAAAATTGACAATCAAGTGATTCATTTTGTGGACTTTTTGTAAACAAAATGGTCAGTAGTTATGATTTATTTGACCTTGAGAAATCAACATTTTAGTTTGTGTGATATAGCGTAGCTGCACGAAAGGCTTTTATTATTTTCATTTCAATTCCTGGTTCAAAAATAGGTAGTTTATATTTTTTTAAAAATCAACTTGACCTTCAAATGACCTCGAACTTCATCTTCAAGGTCAGTCTGAGGTCAGCTTTTCCCCTTGAATCCCCACGTCTTTTGTTCAAAACATTTTATTCTAAAAGTCGTAGTATTCAGGATAATTGAGGTAATAAATAGAATTGGGACACCCCATGTATAGTATTTCATGCCGGGGTACCTCTACGCATGCTGAGAGCATTTTTAAAGTTAAAAAAATTATAGTATGAATAATTGCAAATGATCGTGTATATATGTGCACCTTTAAGGCCTATTTTTAAAAGACTTGGTCTGCTTCCTGTGCCCTGTGTGTACATTTTAATTTGCTTGTGTAAAAAAATAATTTGTCTCGCTTTAAAAAAAATTCAGATGTTCATACGTATGAAACTAGGCATAACATTACAATTTGCAGATGGGCCGACTGTGCGCACTCATGTTACAGCATGGGGGCCAAATCCCTATGGGTCTCATTCTTCACGACGAGTTAGGTAATGAATTCAAGGAAATTAGAAATGTTCTTACCTTTAATTCGAGAAATGGTTAAGGCCAGGATGTTGTGGAAATCCATGTTGATAACAACAGAAATATAACTTTGCATTCCACACAAAATATAAATTTATGACTCAACTAATTTCACTACACTGTAGCATCTTCAGGAGTGTCTCTTATCTTTAACCCCTTTTCACCATTTTTAAATAGTCTCCATTAATTTCTTGAAACTTGCACAGTCCCAAATCATTTCTCAGTTGAATATTGCATGCATAGCTGTATGTGATCTCAGGATCTTTCAGGATGGTTTCTCTGGTTTCCCCTAACACTTTAAATAAAAAATGAATTAAACTCTTCACTCATGTTTCCTTCAGATGTGTTTTCAAATTTTATGTTACGAAGTTCATTACCCATTCTTCCATTTTTTCTTTCTGATACAGATGAAGGGTACTTTACCGGTTAACCCCTCAACTGTTCCAATTCTATTTGCTTTTCTATCGCCCCTTGATTCAATTCTGGTTGCGAAACTGATGAAAAAGTAAATACGGCATTCTTCTCTTCACTTTAGGAGGGAAACGGTATCGGTTTTTTTCCTAATACGACTACTGGTATGAATAAGATCCGATAGATGGCAGTAGGAAGCGGACACGGCTTAGAGAACGAAACAATACGTCAAAAACACCGGGTAACGGAAAGACTAACCTGAACTTAATGTTACGTCAAAAACAGGCCACCCGCATTACCTCACCGCGTAATATTACGTCAAAAACAGGTAACGGGTTAAGATGAGATTAATATTTTTTTTTTTTTTATTCCTACCCTCTCCGTCGCAGCCCGAGCAGCGCATGTTCCTCCTGTCGCTAGCCCTCGAGTACCACATGCACTCGTACCTGATACGCTGCGCCGTGGACACGGCAGACGGGTGCGCCAGTTCCCTCGGCGTGACCCTGAGCTTCCTCATGTCCTGGGTGAGGCACAGGTCGTGCACCCTCCGGGAGTGCATCGACAGGCTGAACGAGCCGCTGTTCGAGTGCGGCGGGGCCCTCCTGCCGGATCCCCAGTCGGCACGCGTGATGGCGCTGTGCGGGAGGCAGCTCAGTCATCTGTCGACGCTGCTGAAGGCGATACTCAAAAGGTGCACCCCTTGGATATTCGTCGTCGGTAAGGTTAAAAAAAAAACCCTCGGATTTCGGTCGGGATGGTCTTCCTTTTTTTTTTCGGTCGGATCGGTTTGGAGTGGCAAAGTCTCCTCGCTTTGAAAAGAAAGAAAATACTACCGTGATCAAAAAGTAAGGTGAAATTGTCATTCAAAACTCCCGGGCATCAGGAAGGCAGGAAAATTTTTTTTTCCTAGGTTGGTAGGACTGTCTGTAGCAATTGCCAAGCGTCTGTGTGTCAAAAGGTTTTAATTATCTCCGAGTTACGCGTGTTTATTTATGAGTGAACAACTCTTGGTTCCTTCATCACAATAATGCACAATGTCATACTGCATTGGTTCTTCGCGACTACTTTTTTGCCAAAAACTCGGCCAATATCGTTCCGCAACCACCTAATTCGCCTGACTTGCCAATGCGCGGATTTCGTTTTGACACGATTGAGGGGATAAAAACCAGATCGAAGAAGGTCTTGAAGGTTATACCGACTGTTTCGAGGACTGGAAAAACAGTTGGGAAAAGTGCGTTTAATCGGACGGGGATTACTTTGAAGGGGTTGAAATTGATTTGGAAGAATAAATAAAGAATTTACATTTTATAAACAATTTCACCTTACTTTTTGATAACAGTAGTACTTTGATTTGATTTCAATCAAAGGACCTCGTGGGACAATACTGTTGTGTTATCACGACGTATGCAGTCGGGAATGTTATTACAGTACGACCCTGCCTTTTTGATGGGTTTGCAGTGCGATGAATTCGCTTTGCGGTGTACTTTATTGGAAAAGATTGTTGGTCACTCTATAAGATTGGAAACTAACATTTTGACCTCTTGCATTGTCGATGAATTACTAGCAAGTGCCTATAGGGATCATTCCACATCAAATCATCCAGGAAAGTGAAGAATTGACACCCAATGTCTCAGTTTTTGATGAAGGTTGAATGTTGTGTATCCTCTGATGCACAGATATGAAAGAGTGCAAAGTTTTTCTTCTCTGTCTCAAGTCGTTTGGTTTCCACAACCCTTTAAAGTTTGGGTGAAACTGCAGTTTGACCATTCCGGTGGTCTATACACCTCTAGAGGAAAAGAAATATGTAGCTATCTTATTTTGTTAACTCAATTCTTATGAAAATTCTGAATTTCTTCGAGGAAACCACGAGGATTTCATTAAAAATAAATATTAGTTATAACCTCAGAGGTGTCGTTAATTCTCCAGACATTTTCGTTTCACAGGAATTAAAAAAATTTCTTGCAAAAAAAAATACAGTTGTGTAAAAAATTAATCTTCAATCAAAGGCTGTGTTCAAATAGTATTTTACTTGAATGACACGCTTCCTTTGATAGATAATTGTTTTTTTTTATGAAACCTTGTTTTTGCAAGAAATTTTCTTGATTCCCGTGAAACCGAAAAGTGTCTCGAGAATGAACGATACCTCTCGAGGTTATAACTAATATTTCTTTTTGATGAAATCCTCGTGGTTTCCTCGAAGAAATTCCAAATTTTCATAAGAATTGACTTAACAAAATAAGACATTTTGCATTTATTTTTCCTCTGGAGGCGTGAGTGCCCACGGACAGACCACCGGAATGGACAAACCGCAGTTTCGCCCAAACTTTTAAGGCCCAAACATTCAAAGTTTCATCAAAATCTTAGACGTTGGGTGTCATGGCCTGGATGAAGTGTAGTGGCATGACCCTATATTATTTAACATCCTCATCATCGCATACTCATGCTGTGTAATCTTGATTTTTATGTACAACCTAGGGACCTGAATTGCTGGTGTTTTTTGTAAAATAAAATTATGTGAAACATGATAAAGGCTTGAAAATCCTTGGGGAAAGCAACCAAGGAAAGAACTAATAGAACTTAAAAAAGTTAAACGCACCATGTAGTGTGGGGACTGCAGTGAGGAACTCTAACACGGCCAACATTGGTGTGTCTGTAACGTGTGGAAATACACGTTTAAACATTTGATTATTTCTTGTTAAAGTTGATAACATTCTAACATTAACATTTTTTTTAGTGAGAAACTTAATTCAATGGTGACCTTGCAACAATTATTGACACATTTCTTGCTTGGATATGACTGATGTTATGTATTAATGAAATAAACCACATGCAATTTATACTCCTGTACCTAATTAATAAATGATGGAAGTTCTTGGAATTAGTTTGAGCCTGTACAATCCTAGTCAGGTCTTATTTGGTTTTCCCTTGACAAATATTTCAGTAAATTTCCAGTATAAATGGCCCACCAAAGTCTATTGCAAGCACAGTAAACCCCCGAAAGGTAAAGATAAGCACTTCATGAACTTTACAGTGGTACTTTGGTTGATGACAGTAATCTGTTATAGAATTATTGTCGTCAACCAATACAGTCTTTATCCAAAGCACGATTTCCCATAAAAATATAATACCGTCAATTGATTCTTTGCAGCTTCTCCCCACGACCGTAATGCATATTAAATATGATTGTCAAAGCTAGATATTGGTGAAGAAAAGAACGCACTATATTCGGGCCAATAATGGTACCAGCCTGGAAATAAATAAGTGAAATATAAAATTACTAACCACCAGCAATATATATATATATATAATATTCCATCATCAGGTCGAAGATGAACATTTTTCCGAGCCTGGAAAAAAGGAGCTCTTGACAGTTTTGCAGGTAATAATATCTCACAAAATTTAAATGTGATTTTCTACATCTACTCTACTAACAGCCATCTTTTCCTATAATGGGATGTTTTCCTGATCAGGGGTCATGTTTCATTGAAATCCGTCGCCAATTTGACGAGGCGTCATAAGCCAAAGCCTTCGTCGTCACACAAGACATTTTCCGATCACAGGTACTTGTCATTAACCAAAAGTATGTTGTTAACTAAGACCGTCGTTAACCAAGGTACCACAGTGTATAACTTTTCTTCAGCCTGAACTTTCTATACCTTAACCAGTGATTTTGAGTTTGTGATTTAGACGTAAAAGTTCACATCAGTTTACTCTCGGAACGAGTCGTTGCGTGGAGTTCAGCACCTTGTGTGGATTAACAATCTCTGCGTGTGTTCTTTAAAAAAATAATCTTGTTTCTTCCGTCGACCAGAGCTGAAGGAGATAGAGCAGTGGTGTGAGGTCCTCGGCATCCTGGCCCTGCACACGGAGGTCGTGCAGTGGTTTTGTCACGTTGGCCTCCTTCCCGAACTTGCCGACGAGGATTCGGCCGCTGCGGAAATCGAGGCCACCAACATCGGAGCGCCCCGTATACCGTATCCGGCAAAGGTGCTGGCCGCAATTTACGAGGAGAGGTAGGTTGGTGTGGATGAGTGACGACATTGTATATAACTCATGCTGTCAACTTTATCAAGAATTCTGGAATAGACTAACCAAAATCCTGTTTCGCACTATCCAATATTCCTTGAACAAGATATGCTGTTCAAGTGTGGTCGTCGTGATTTGCACGCGCAACGTGAAACTTGACTTGCATTGAGCATGGTGGTGTACTGACCAACTGCCCTAATCCATACCTAACAATTCCCCTTGTTTGTAGTAGTAGTAGTGTTTAGGTTTTTTGGGAGCTTCGACGGCTAGCCCCCACTGCCAAAGTTAATTATTCATATAACGAAGAGTAAAGATAAATGAAGATGATAAGATAAATTCATAATTTATTTATGAGCCTGGCTTTTCTCACAGAATCGAGCAGGTGGCTTAAATTTTCGGGATGGTCTCCAAGCATAGGCCCCCTTCTATGTAGGACCAATTCTGTGTGGGAATGGTTTCCCCGTTTTCAGTAATTTAAACATGAAAATGTCTCTTTAACCTTCAAACTCCCAGTTTAAATTCCAAACAAATGTGATCCGCTGCCCGATTTAACACTAGACTTTTAAACTTTACTCGCTTTGACTTTCATAATCTTTAATATTTTGCGAACTATTTGGGATAAATTAACGAAATAAAAAGTTTGAATGGTTTACGTTATCTTATTTACGTTCTCTGATCACATCAATAAGCAATAAAGGGATGCAAATTGTCATTGCTTTAGAAGAAAGAAGAGAAAGTTTTTTTTTTTTTTCTTTGAAAGAATGATTTGTTTTTGCACGCTTTTTTGTTTGAAATCATAGTAAATGCTAACGTTGGTGTTAGTACTCCTTACTATAATATTATTATTAACTCTTTTTACCACTTTGTGTGGCATTCTTCAAAAAAGTTATGTGTTCAGAGACCCGCATTGCATATTATACTGAAGAAAAATCCCTAATTTGATACGCCAGCTATGGAAATCACAGCATTGAAACATGTCCCAAATATTGCACCCTTCTAAGGGGACATGCATGTGCCGATATATGTGTTTACAATTACTGAGAAACACATGTACCACAAAAATGCATACCTTCAGTACAGCCAATTACAGTACAGTAGAAGTCCTCTATAACGAGCTGATAAATGGCGAAAAATCTCTCATTATAATGCACACTCATTATAGCCGACGGTCATTTAAATCGCCTCTTTCGGCATTTATAACAGCAGCAAAAGTAGGCCAAAATGAGCCATGAAGTAGTTGTATCAATCCATCCGCAAGTGAATTGAAAATAGATCGTTTCCTTTAAAAAGATTTTAAAATATTGTCACCAAAAGTCATGCACTCCTAACTAATGTACGTCACGCATCGGTATTATCTTTGGCTATGCTTTGTGAACAATCATAGGTAAGGTATGGCCTGCGGTTAACAATTATGATTCCATAAATAAGATGAGGGTCGAGAGATTGGCCTTCCTGCTAAGGTCAACATGGACAAATGGGCTTTTCCTGTATTGTCTACAAGTCTAGCTCACAGTTCCACGTGTTCTTTTATTCCGATCGGTTATAAAGATGAAATGGCACCAGGACATGACAGACTGGCGCACAGATTCCAAGATAAGTTGTTCATTCATTCCCCAGTAAAGGCTGTGGCACTAAACCACCAAGTCTTCTCTCGTAAAATCTCCACAATGTCTCTCGTAAAGTGTTTATTGCAATGCAGATTCGCGAGGCCTGACGATGTAATGCATGTTTGAATCCTGTGGTTTATGCAACCCGAACACCAACTACAGCAAAATCTATTCGATATAGCGATAGTGCAGGTGTGACCATTCGTAATAACCGGCGGAACTCCCTTTGTTTCATCACGTGGACCAACCAAAGGAAAATGATCACTCGCTATAGCGATACTGTCGTTATAAGCCACACTTGCTATAGCGGACTTCTACCGTATTTCATTAAGTAAGGTTAAAATGAATATCCGTAAAAATACCGCCATTCTGTGACAAACTGTGGAAGTTTTGGCCGTCGAATTTTAGCTTACCCGTAAGTGTGAGCTGGGCGTTTAAAGGTTTGAGTTGGATGGTGTGAAATGGGGTTAACGCAAGCCATGAGATGCTTTTTTCCATTTGTCTGTGTCAAATTTTTTTTTTTTACCCTAAGTCGCCTTCATTTTTGACTCCACATTTCAGGCGAAAGGTTTTGAGGGACCTGCCAGGAGTTTCGAACGTGTCGGACATCTTGTTCATCGACGGGGCAGTGAGGGAGTGCGGGGAGCGCTTGACTCACGAGACGTGGAGGAGTCTGGAGTGCGAGACGTCCGGCTCTTACCCGCCTCCGTCGCTGCAGGCCCTCCTTCGCACATACCTTCTCGACGGACTCCCGGTGGAGGACAAGCATTGTCTAGTCATCTACCTCTTCCTGGACCTCGCGGCACTCCTGGATACCGACAGGTGAGTTTTGATTTTTTTTCCCCCCCGTTCTTCCGTCAAGTAATGAGAGGAAGAAACAAAATGTCTCATCTCAGCTGCGTCCGGTGTCTTGTGTGCCGTCTAAACGAGTCCCCCAAGTTTCTCTCTCCGTGTCATCATCTCGTTGCTAGCGATGGCACGACTCGATTCTTCGACTCTGGGCCTAGAATCGGAAACGGAGCATACTTCAAAAGGTGAATGATCGATTCCGATAATATTTCCAAGCACAAACTTGCCATGTTAATGTCAATATAAGACCAGGATTTTTATCAAATTTAGCCTCAGAAATATGTGGGGTTGTCATATATATTAGAATCTTTATGTCCTCTTACGGCGTTACTTAAAGAATCATTAACTCTGCTTGTGTAAGGTGATTATTTCGCGGAGTAATATCTATTTTAGTTGTTGCTTTGTTGACTGGGATTAAGTGATATTTCCATAGGAATCGATAGAACCGGCATCGTCAAAATTTTTGGAATCGACCCATCACCACTATTAATTTTCATTTTGAAAAGATAAGGCAGATTTCCACAGAATTAAATATTTATTTGACTCAGAGTTTCGGCGCACAGCACCAT
>WURS02432126.1:0-34459 GCA_011762765.2 Rhinocypha anisoptera | reverse complement strand
ATAACTCTTATATTTAAAAAAAACCATCATTCTATCATGGATTTCCACCAAGTGACGGCCTCCACAGTGAACTTTGATTATGACTTTGTTCTCTTTCTCCCCACGAAAACGCTTGCTCGTTATGAAATACCACGGTGAAAATCATAATTTTCTCTCCAAAAACCGAATTCATTCAAGGATATTTGGGGCGTTGCACTGTCCCACATTGCTTAAATGCTCAACTTAGGGATTTCGGTGAGAAAGGAGTGAAGATGTGTAAAAGAAGGTATTAAATCGATTTTCTTCGGTGGCTTTTTTTCATTTCATTCTGCCTTTATGTGTTCCATTTCCATGTTGAACTCCTTTCCGAGAGGTTAGGCTGCGACATTCGTCGACTTCACCACTCTTCCTTGGATTAAAAACCGCTCGCCAGTTTTGGCGATCGGGAACGAGAAAGGAATTCGCGAGATGGTGCCAAATCCCGACGCCAAAGCCAATCTGTTAACCAGAATAGGGCCAACCCGTTTTTGCGATATATAGGCGATAATTGACGTCAGCCTAGCAGTGTCTAGATAAATGTATACTATTCTGGCTGAAAAAAATTTTACTCCATGGAGAACAACATTTTTATTTCCAGTTCATTTTAAATTTGTGAGCCTTTGAGTAACCTATCTAATGCTATATTCGAGCGAGCTATCTGAGTAAGCTATCTTCCTATGGTCATTCACCTGAAATTCAGCATTGTGCCCTATTGACATAGATTTTCCATTAATGTTACGTATAAATTTTAAAATTTAACCATTATAAATTAGATAAATATTTCGTTTTCACCGTTTATTTTAATTGTAATTTCGCTAAAAACAAAAATTTTAATGTAAGAGGGGAACAACAGTCCTAATTCCGCCTGCAAAAATTCTTCATTATAGAGTAGCTTTTGTAGTTATTTAAATTTCCTTTAATAACCTTTACTGTCTGGCTTGAATAATGTAGGTACTTTAATCTAACACCTTCTAATAATAGGATAGCAAATAAACAATATTATAGTAAAGGAATCACGTCAAATGTTTCAGTAGAAATCCAAAACCGTCTCCCTTAGGTTATTTCTTAAATATAAAATAATTATAAATATATCAACAATTAAGAGTATTATTAACTCATTTTAAACCATGAAAAGTGTCTATTAGCTCTTTTGTTGTATATATAAATATACTATGAAGAAATTATTTTCAGTTTCAATAAAATGTGAATTAATTAATTATTACTTTTAATTTATCTTGTTTATATATTTTTTATTGTTTTTATTTTTATACCATGCCATTTCATACCATTTTCATACCCTTTTAGAATGGATTTTAGTCTAATGTGTGTTTTGTAATTGAACTAATATCATAAATAGAAATTGTATACTTTGCGGGAAAATCATTTTTTTCATTTCCAGCAATAGCTATCTTATATTTTTATCACAACTTATCTGAGTAATATACTCAGATAAGTGCTGCGGATGAAAAATATATCTGAATAAATGTACGATAAGTTGGATAATTCCACTGTGACACTTGAAGGCAATAAAAATCATTGACACAGTAGCAGATGGGCGTATAATGTATTCAGTAATGCCATTGAAATTCTTGTAAAACGTCTCTCATGCCACATCCCCTTCACAAATCCATAGTTCCACATTTGAATATAGGGCGCGTGTTATTAGTTTCGGTGGAGTCACCGCGTTCACACCCTGGTGAATGAGGTGTTGGTCTTGTCTGAGGACTCCTGTTCGTCATGCCATTTTGAGTATAGTGGATTAGCGGCCATAAAACAGGGATCCCGCGAGCTTCAAATGATTCGTAAAGCGAATTTCGGATGAAAGCGCTTAATGCAAATGCACGTGTTCCGAAATTTATGAGCGCCATGGTGGCCGTGGTTCGTTTCGTTGTAGGAGGTGGTGGCGGTATTCCTGGGGAATTAATGCCTCGCGTCGCCCGTCCCAATTGGCTCGGCGAGTTCCCAGCGTGGCCCACGCCGATGAGTTACGATACAGCGGCAGCCCTTTTCATAATTTCTGAAATTTCTGCCATTTCTTCTCCTTTTGCGCTCAGCTCCCGAAATGGAAATTAGGCTGTTGTTAATGGTCGTCAGAATTCTCTCAGGGGAGATTCAGTTGCACTTTGAGGTGATTTTATTTCTCGACCATAGTGATAAACACTGCAATGCCTTGCATGTATGCTGCGCATGACACCTTCGAGTTATACAAAAAACATGATCGTTTCATATGAAGTTATATCTTAAATCGATATTTTCTGGATATAAAAGTCCAATTACCATTTTCGAAGTAATTCTCCTGTTTTTTGTGTAGTCGTAGTATTTTTTGTTTATAGGTTGCTTCTACGGCTAAGGTCATTTCACATTTCTTTCAGTCATAGAAAAAAACCATCCGGACAAAAACAGCACCCAGTCCGGGACTCGAACCCGCGACCTTTTGGTTAGCCGGAGAGCGCGCTACCCCCAGGCTAACCCGGTCGGCCTTTATGTTGTGTTATCTTAAAATTGATTTTTGGAACAATCTTAATCTTTTTAATCAATTTTTCATTATAAAGTGTAAAGGAGTAGCAGCTATTAAATAAATTTAAACTACAAAAATAAAATGTCGATGAAAATATATTTACTTTACAAAGTTTTATGAGCATGAGGTACTGTAATACTTGTGCTATGAAAAAACTGTAAGTATAAGCGAATAAAAGGAGCACTGCGTTATATTACGTACTTTCGTGGACTCATTATAAAATGACTATAGCGGGGATGGCGAACCTATTGCACATGGGGCATTTATTTTTGTACGTGGAGCTGGGAATAGCGCTGAATGTTAGTTAAGAGGAGAGATCAGGATCTAAAGTACTGAAAATGATCTGACAGGGTTTCATTTGACTATTAATGTTTATTGTTTTTAGTCAAAAGTTTCATTGTTTTTTCTTTTTTCATATAAAATTATTATTAAGCCATTTTATTCAACACCGTACTTACTAAAATGAAATCAAGGACATTATAATTAATTAATCTCTTTACCTTTGTTGTAATAACACTCTATTAAAATATCTAAAACTTCAAAACAAATAATAATTCATAACAAATTTCACTGTGGAGGCCGTTACTTGGTGGAATTCCATGATATAGTGATGGTTTTTTAATAACTATTATATTTTCACAAAAGATACAAAACACGACCGGTTTTGTTTTCGAAACCGGTCATGTTTGTATCTTTTGTGGAAATATAATAGTTATTAAAAAACCATCACTCAATTATGAATAACATTTAACAATTTATTTTCAATATGAAAATATCTTATTCTTCTTATAAACATAAAAAATAATTAATATCTTATTCTCACAAAATGGGTTGGCGCGCGAATCAAGTTTTCACTCTGTCATGAACTTTGGCACTCAATCGACAAAAGGTTCGCCAACCCTGCTCTATAGTGAACAAAGTAACACTAAATAAAAGGCACTGGCATTAGGTTAGTAAATCATTTATTTATCATAGAATTCTGCCATAGATATTCTTCGCTTATTTTTAACACACGAAGTTATTGACAATTTAGAGATTTTCGTGGGAATTACTAGTTCTCATCGCAATTTAAATACGTATTGCTGTGAAATCCATTATCGCTGAAGAATACTAAATCGCCTGGGGAAAATTTCAAGGAGCTTCATTGATTTGTCTAAAATCTAGGGTGGGGTAAGCAGAAGGGTAAAGGAGAAGTTCGGTAGCCCAAAGAAGCTAATGCAATTGGCATAATCGACGCTTTGTGAATCGAAATGTAGAGTTAGGGTAGATGGAGAACTGGTAAGTATTTTAAGTTTTTATTAGCGTGCAAAAAGGTGTTTCGCTACTATTATTTAATGCGGCCTTTGAGGACTCCTTACAGTTAATAAGACAGACAGTAATAGGAATAGAAATAGAATAATTAATAAACATGCTTACATTTTTCGGATGATGTTACTCTTCTTTCTGATAATAAATAAGACCTATTGGAGAAGACAAATCCTCATTCGAGAAACAGATTATATGGGACGGTAGTTAAGCGATGTAGAAACAAAATACTTGCACTTCTCAAGACCGGATCATCTAAAAGGAAACATTATTGGTATTAAGACACAAGTTAGAAAGAGTGGAAGAATTGAAATTTTTGGAATGATGGTTTCAAAATACGGAAATACCTGAGATTAAAAGTAGAATTGGTCTAGCCAATAGATATTAGGTAGTGGTCACGTTATATCCTGACTTCAAGGATATTATCTGGCCAGGAAAATATATGGCTCCGCGAGACAATAATCCTCCCCTCACTGTTACATGGCGTGGAAATCTTAATTACGAACAAAGATGGTAAAGGATACTTATTGTCTTTCAGAATAATATTTTTAAGAAATGTACCTGACCCTGTATTTTAAGCCTGAAAGGAGAGGATAAAACACAACAGAGAACTAAGAGATCTATGCAAGGAACCATTTGTATTAGCCATTGTATCGTATGAAGCTGAAGAATAAGATGGAAGGGTAGTTTATTTTTGTTTATACGGTGCTTCGACGGCTAGGGTCATTTCGCACCTCTTCAATTCATAGAAAAATCCCTATTGGACAAACACAACACCCATGCCCTAGGCGGGATTCGAACCCGTGACCTTTGGGTTAGCTGGCGAGCATAGATGGAAGGGACATATTATCCTTTTGAGAAGAGGGATCAATCCTGAAAAACGAATGAAACCAGATGGGAGGATACCACCAGGAAGACGCAAACGCAAATAATGGGACCAAGTGAGAATAGATCTTTCTCGCATCGAGGCAACGCAATAAGACGCGGCAGACCATGTTGGTGCGACAAATTTCCATCTTGAGCATCAATGGCCATGGTGATGATAATGATGATTTTTTACAAACCAGGGAGCTTATCTTAGTCAGCACTCAAATTCCGGAAAATCAGTTCCATAGTTATCTAATATAAAAGTAGTGTTGGGTTAATTATTACTATTAAATATTCGTTCTAGTCCATTCGCATTCATTGTTTCGTAGGTATAATTATTTTTTAGGCTTCTCCGACCACTGACTACCTTCCATCCTCTTCTCATACCTTTTCCACCCAGATGAAGAATCTGATATCAGTGCTAATCGTAATTCTCTAAGTTCGGAAACAACCCTATTGTAAAAGTCCCTACTAGTAGGAAAAATCTAGTGGAAATATATTTTTGGCGGTTCCGTCCTTCAAAAATCATGCAAAGCTTTCCTTCCATTCACCTGAGAAGCCTAGATGGTCAGACTTGAAACATCATCGTAAGAAGAAGTATGTATAGTTTGATCAAAATAGAATGTATCGCGTAACTTAACCTTTGTTTGCGTCAATTACACAAATCTTTCTGATTATAACCTTTAGTTATGGAGTAATTAAAATGATACTCAGTAAATGTTTCCTTTCAAAACGATTTAGGGTTAAATTATGTTTTCAAGTAATTTATTATCTGTGTATCTATTAATTAGGAAATTCCAAAATATAATTAATTCTTGAAAATGAATTTTCATTTCGTCTATTTTAAATCATTACCATACTATTTAAATCGCTCTGTTATAACTAAAGCACAAGTCCTCATTTAAAAGAAAAGATATTTGGTATTAAAAATTATTTTTTACGCACATTTTATGCCTAATTTTCCGATTACCGCGTGCATTCTGTTTTTTAAGACATGAGAGTTTTCCCCAGCATGTTTTTGGTGTTGAAGGGTTCATCTACTTATCTTTTCCCTTTTCATTGAAGTCCTTTATATATTTTTGTTCCTTCCGTCTCTACATTAGCAGAGATCGTACTTTCTGACCTATTTCCAGTCAATTAACTTTACTGTAGGTACATTGTGCCTATATCTCCGTTCTTGTGTAGTTTCTCCATGCATTACTACATTCAACATCCCCCCTTCGCCCTTTTCAGTCTCTCGTTATTATTTGCATTTCTGATCTTCCTTCTCCCAGCCTCAGTACTGATGTTTTTCCATTTCCTACTCTCTGCCATTTTCCTAAACATCTCAATAACTCAAGCCTTATTGATTCTTTTTTTCCTACTCTTCCTTATGCTTTTTCAATTGCTATTCTCTTTCCGCATTTAATAAATTTTACACCTTTTTTCCACTCTCTACTTTTATTATCCTCCGTTAGAATTCTGATTATACTGATTTACTGATATTATTTCCTCTTCGTACTTGAAACAAATGAAATGTTCCCTTTTTTTAAATCTAATGTCAATTTTTTATCTTTCCGACTTTCATATCACTCATAATTGACATTAGATGAAGCGTGAGGTCTGCGTCCGTTTTCGAGAACCTTTTAAGGCTTTTGAAGCTCATTACATTTCTTGAAATGAAATTACATAAAAAGCATTACATTTCTTCTTTTTAAAAAGTCAACTAATCTATCCTCACCGACATTTTTGATTCCTGAACCACATTTCCCATCTCTTCCTTCACCCACGACGGAGTTACTGATGTCTTTTCTGTCAGGATGTTCTCAATCATATCCTCAAGCTAATTATATACCCTGGCTACTTCTTCCTTCAGGTGACAGTAGATTTGAATGTACAATTGGGTTAGACGTTGAATTCGTTGAATGCAATTTTTCTTCCACCAGCATGAACACATCACTCTCGTTGTGTATTCACGGGGGTCTTTCATTATTTCGTATTCATTTTAACTGCTACCTCATGCAGCCGTTTCTTTCCTCTACAGACGAGGGCTGTTCGAATCAAATAAATGAAACTTGTGCGTCATATACATTGAAGTTTAACGTAACAATGTAACTAAATTAAATGGGTTCATGATAAATCATAGTAAAAAGTTTTAATGAACTCATTATCAAATAAAATTCTAAAAGGACTTGAAATTTCTGAGAATCTGTGAACATTTGACGGAATGAAAAACCAAAGGAAAGCTAAGGGGAGGGATATCTGTTATCTGAACTTCTTGTTGAATCCTCGGTATTCAGTTTCTCTATAACCTGATGTTTCCATGGTGGTTTACGTTCAACCTTCTGAAACACCTCGCCGTTGCCACTTGTTAAAAACACTCTCCTTTGATCCCAAGGGGAATATTGCTTACCTAAACTTTTTCTGTTTGCGGACACCGATGTGTTTTCGCCGGTGGAAGTTCGATGAGTCTACAACACCTAACTCCTCTGTTACAACCCCGTAACACACACTCTCTCTCTCCTCTTCTTCCCTTTCTCCTTTCTTCGCTCCCTCTTTCCATACTGACAAACATGATATTCGTTACTACTTCTTTTCATCCTTCCTCTTCCCCTTGTCCTGGAATACATCTCTTAATTCGCGTTCTGAAGTTGATTTTGTTTTTTACTTGGTTTATAATGGAGGAGTCAAAGTTCTTTGACTCCTCCCATTTGACCCTTTGACTCTTGCCAATATTTATTTTTATTTCGTTGACATTTGCGGTAAGTAGACATGTTTTATTGATTTATTCCAACATTATTTCCAATAAATATTACGATGCAGAGAATCAGATGCTCCACTGATGGTCACAAAAATAATAAAAGTGCAATATATGACAATATATGCAATAATTGACAATAAGGGCTGATCCAATTGGACGGGATTCTGTTGAAGATTATCCCGGAGATTTAAATCATCATGAACAATGAATGGCCTGGAGAAAACGTAAGCAGACATATTTGCGCTTCCAATGTTTAAATATTGTGCATTTCAGTTATCCTGGGGTATGTAGACACTAGTTTCTCAGATAGTTTTACTATCAATAAGTTCATCTGTGAAATTCATGTCTATACAAAAGTATTAATTAGTTCAAAAAATATTTATCAATTGTTGTAAGAGGAAATTCGAGGCACGTTGTTATTACACCTGAGGTAGTTTTAAGAGCATAAGACATTAAAATCACGTCATATTGCAAGATGACTAGGAGGTCGCCACGAAATAAAGAGTTTTTCAACATTTATGTCTACATATACCTGTGTGTGGAAAAAGAAGAAAAAAGAGTGAAGCGATCCCAAATGGAAAACTATTTATTTTATAACGACCATGTTTCCTTAAAGCTTAACATCATGAGGTAGCTTTCACACAGGAAAATTTTCCTTTATTTAGGGGTGGTGGAGTTGGTCTGTTTGGCAAATTTTATTGGAGGAAATCCGTAGGGGCAGAGGAAGGGATAGATGAAGGTTACCAGTGACTTTCTCATTTTCAGTTTTATGTCCTAGTATTCACAATAACCCTGTTTGAGTGTTAGCTCAAATGTTGGTCTCTTCATCAAGGAACTCCATGGTGGCTGGACCCCTCCCCGGTTCTATTTGTGTAGTTTTATATCTGTAAGGATTCGTAGGGAATCCTCAATTTGAATAGTTATAACTGGACGGAAATATTTCATCCATATATGTATATGTGTAAAATGACACGGAAAAATGAACGCCTTTCTAGGTAAGATATGTTTGAAAAAACAAACACGATATAATATATGGCAATGTGCTTTATGTTATTTATCTATAATTGTTAATGTTTGACTTAATTTATTAATCAAAAGAAAATCGCGCGATTGAGAAAATTGTTTTGGCGCTGTTTGGATGATTTCCTTCATAGATTCCAATTTTTGTAAATTCCCTCACATACAGGAAATATTTTATCTGAGAAATTGATTTTGCACTCTGTTCTCAAATTCGAGTTTTCTATGCCAGCCAGTTTAGATGGATTGAATTAACAATCAACGAATTCCTCCCCATTACAGTCACCTTATTGGCAACTGGCTATTTCATGGGGTCATGGCAGATATTTACGGTGCACCTCGTGATGAGGTGGATGAGGGAGTATGAACAGAGAGGGGGAGAGGTCAATATTGGCCTTTGAAACCGCATTGGACCATTGATGAACTAATAAGGCCAAGGGGGGATTGATGTGGTCGGCGTCGCATTGGGCGGCTCTGTTACTCTCCAAGTCGAATTGCCAGCAGCCCCTCTGTGGTCGATGTACTCTAGCATTCTGAATTGAATTATTCCGGAGCCGCGTAGACAGGCAGCGACACCGCACGCACTGGGACGCCTGTGTGCCCTCGTTCAGGTTTTTGATTAGGTTATCCCCTGGAACCCTTTGAGGGTTTATGTATCGCCTGCTTTGTTCGGTGTCAGGGTTTTCAGTCCTACGATTTTCGATGCTCTTGCGGCATTATTAATTAATAGGGATCATCCCACGCAATGCCCCTGATGAATTGCCTTAACAATTTATGCATTATAATGTGCATGGTTGCTTAAATTCATTCCACTTATAATCGCAATTTATGCTCTCTTCCTTTGATTATGAAGGCTTTCAAGTACATTAATTTCATATGTTCATATGTTAAGAATGATATATCATTTCCAGTTTTCACCGAGAATATTTTATTACCAATCTTATCCATAGATTTTATATCTTTCAATATTTCGTGCACTTTGAAAACACACGCCTCACATCAGTAAATTTCACGCAAACTATTTTTGCCCAATATCCTATCCTTCATTCGCGACTTAGACGGTTACAACCTTATACTTAGTGCTGAGTAGAATTAACTATTTCATCTATATTACATTTATCCAGTTCGTCGAATAAAATATGGCCAAAATTAAATGCCAATTTTTGATCAAGGATTCAATTTTTAATTAAATTTATGTTCACTTTTTACACTTCTTCACGATTTATTTTATAATTACTGACAGGATACTTTTCTCAGCCCAGTAGTCAATACTTGTGTTTTACAGTAAAATTTTACCTTAACTTTCTTATTGGGGCAAATTTCAATGTGGGATACTCCCCAATAAACATTGTTGTCCAAAACTATCAAATCATCCCCTTACTAAGTCATGGTTACCTAAAATTTATATTCGCATTCCTATTGAGTCTATATTTGCGAGTTGATATAGAGATTAAATTTTGAGAGTTTAAAAAAAAGTAGAAACGTAAATACGTAGGTATATTTATTCTTACAATATCACAGGAACTAGGATGAATTATTGACATAAAAATTATGTTAACTATTCACTATAACATCAGTAATATTTTCTGGCGTGATATGGTGGAAGTCATCCATTACGGAAGTGAAAATAACTTGGTGAACTCCACAAATAACACAACGTGTCGAAACCTAGGTCGTCGCAGTAAAAATTTTTCTGGAGTTCACCAAGTTATTTTCACTTCCATATTCACTATAATTTAGAATCCCAAGCACAACTTGCATAAATGTCCCTGCATTATTTTTAATATGTATTAAATAATTTCTCTTATATTTACAACCTAATTTGTTTAAATTTAATTACTTGGAAACCTTGTCCTGATGTTTCCATGTGTCATAATTATTTCAATGTAAAACACTATTTCATGATTAAAATAACTGATAATTTTTGGTTTCATTCACTCATTTTAAAAAAAAAGCCAGTAGCCAGTTTACAATTTTCATTTGGCTGAATTAAAAATTTTATGTCTTACTGGAACTTTAAATTCGCTCCAGGTAATTCACTTGTTGATATGAAATAGGATATTTTTGAGCCAACTCTCATATTCTCTTGAATTATTTAACGAACTTAGTGAGGACTCTGTTTCCACTCGGGAAAAGGAGGACCTATTCCAGATAAATAAATTAGCGACCGAGTGATTGGTTTCAGAATCGGACAGTTTTTTCCAATCTGATGATAAAATAGCTCTGCGGTTAATTATTCTTTTCTCAGAGAAGATAATTGCAACCTCAACCGTTTTATAAGAGTTTTTTTGTTGGCGATTAATCCTACTGAATAATAAGTAGCTTTTTATTCCCTTTCCATTGTATCTCCTTTTGATTCCATCCACTCAATTAAAAAATATATGTCTGCAGATATATTCGAAAATAAGATAACTTTTGTGTGATGAAATAATGTATATAGTAATTTCATCTTGCGGTCGTTTCATAGTATCCAAAGCCACTCAGCACAAAATGGAATTGTGACATTGAAGTTCCAATAATAAGAATACAGTACCTGTTGGCTTATGGAATCTCTTCGAAATTTTTATTTTACCGCCTAATTTTAAAATAATAGATATCCATTCCGATAGTAATGATATGAACTTGGAATATTTATTGGATAAAAATGAAATCGACACCGTGATATTTTTTCATTGATATTGGATACCCGGCAGCCTAATATAATACTTGAAGTCATTTCTCAGAAATATTTACTGAAATGTGAATATTTTTCCACTATGGAGTTCATCCTATTTAATTCAATGCGTCTAGACGACTTATTAATGAAAAACAAAAAGGAGTTGTAAAGGTGATAAATTTTCAATTACAAAAACAAAAAACATAATCGAAACTATCGCAGGAAATTTTAATAAAATGCCAAGGATTTACTTTTCGTCACCAAACAGAATTTTTTTGGATTTGAACTTGCTTGAGTCTTGGAATAATAATCTACCATGAACTGAACTTTATTGAATTCTAATGTATTATTAATGCCGAATTAGTACCTCTTTACTTTTGACTCAAAGAGCGTAGCTGGCATAATTATCTTTATTATAAACCAGATCTAAAAAAATGTGGTGGTGGGATCACACCATCATATTTTGTTGCATAATTATTTATAATCGTATTTTGGTATTTGGTCGCAAATACTGCGTATACCTGTTAACTCGGAAATTTAAAAATTGCTCCTATTGTTTTAATTTTTTCATGTCCATAGTTCAGAAGTTTTTTGGAGTAAGGTAAAGAAAATTTAACTTTATATCATAGGAGATAAAGCAGTGATTATCTAGGAATTACTTCACTGCCATTAAAGCATATAGTATTTCTAGAAGTGTCCTCGTATTGAATTCTGAAATTTATTTTTCGCTGGAATATCAGTGAATTTGTTCTACGCAGAAGTATATAAATTACGAAATTTTTTTATAATAGTGACCATGATTTATAGAAAAATATAATACGTGAATTGTATTTGCTTTTTCACTTCGTAAACTCCATTATTCTATAACCTATCTGAGTACTTTCGTAGATAACGAAAGTAAGTTTCAATTTCAGGTCTGAAAGGCCTTAAATAAGTTTCGCCATACGTCAAAGGGGTGTACTTTCACACAGTATTTCTTAATCTTAAGAGAAGACTTTTCCCTCGAATATTCATAAAATTGTATCCTTATCTTTCGCTCATATTGTTTAGTGATGTACGTAAACCTTCTTCTTCTTGGAAACGTCTCATTAACGAGCAAGGGTTTTTATGGTCCCAGGTATTACCTTGGTCTCTCAAATCGTTCGAAACCTAAATTTCAATTCGTATCCCAGATCAAAATATGAATATGAATGGATTTAAAATAACCGAATCGAGATGGATGCGACGATCGCCCTCTTGCCTGCTCTTCACACCGCCTCAGCTTTATATTCGTCTTCGTATTCCATCTCGGAAATCGCGTTCGATTCGACCGATCGATTCATCCTCGCGTGGCTTTCTCCCCAGGAGTGCTCAATTAATTACGCCAAGCGATTCCAGAGTTCTTCCGGCTTTCGAGTGCTCCCTCTCCCTATCCGACTACCTCATCCTTCCCTTCCAGAAGAGGTGGAAGGAAAGGAGCGAAAGGCATTAGGGAAAGGGGAAATGGAGAGGTATAGGGAGGGGACGGAAAGGAATTGGAAGGGTGGATAGGGAATGGATGCAAGTAATAAGAGGGGGAGAGCCGGAAATTAAGGCGGGAGAACCTATATTCTTCCCTTGACAAAGCCCGGAACCCAAATTGAATTTTTCCTCCACCATCTCGCCAACCTTTCCCTATCATCCCTCGCTTCCCCTCCTCGGTGTTTTACAGCCCACCTCTCATTTTTTTTGGCGGGAAACAGATTTAGGGCGTGGCATTCCATTGTCCGTTTGCTTACCAGAATTTCATTTTTTAATTTTTTGACTTTGGGTGCATAATTCTTTCCCGCGATTGGCGTTAGATAATGAGAGGAGACACTGAAATGCCACCTTAAATACTGAGGTTGCGTGAGCAATAGCGTATCTTATATCCTTCGACTAGAAAACATCTTCCGGTGGTTTAAGAAATTTTCGAACCTCAAAATCTGAGAAAAGTTTAAGAAGTATTTTTTCTATTATTATTTCCCAAAGATTTTGCGAATAAAGCATCACTTGAAGATCGAGTGAGAGGTAACCTCGTGACTTAAACTGTTATCTCCAGCACGGACCATTGATGATATATATATATTTATTTCTCCTAAAATCATCATTTTTGAGATTGTTAGTTTTAAGTACCCCTTTCGCCGGCTAACTATTTCGTTTTTTCTTTCGTATTCAGACGTTTAATTTTCTACCTTTAATTCCTTTAATTTTCTACCTTTCGATAATACCTTGCAGATTTGTTAAATGATTGTTAATGTTGTGTTAAAGATCTCATGCAAAGTTGATATCGCATTAGATTGTGGTAAAATCACATTTCAGTTACAGCTTTCTGAAGAGCTTCTAGTTTTATAATAAGGCAAAGGTGATTTTAAAATTTTATTATAGTTTGGCAGTTCAGTCATCCCAAAGGTCAATAAAATTAAAAAGGCATCCATCAGATTCCTTCATTTTCTTGCGATTGTAATAATGATCTAACATAAAAGAAGTGTGAAGGTTCTCGCAGCGAGAAGATTGTATAGGCTAATTTAACCGCTTAACCCCGAAACATTCAGCCTCCACTAGCGTTATTACGCTTGAACTCTGATTTGGCTATGCTTGGACTCCTAGGAAGCATAAATTTAAGACGTAATATCCTTCGCAGTCAAGTTCACAGTAATCTAATCGGTGCTCATGTTTCCAAGCATTAAATCTATGTAGAATATCCTAATTTGTTTACATCAATACTATCCAGTGTCTCAAGTTTTATTATTTTCATAATTATTTCCTTCAGTGAATACATTTGATAAAAATGTCATTATATATTTTTGTGTGTCAAAAGGACTCTCGTCTGGACAGAGTTTACGTTTCCAATTGGCATTCCTCGGATATTGGTTTCTTTTGCTCTTTCTTTTTCTTTTACCACTATTGTTCAAGTTTCTAGGTGGAATACACGTACAATCAAAAGTCATAAAGTCATTCAATTTTTTTCTGAAAAAAAAAACAATATGGACTTTAAGCCGGCACTTGCTCTTTCAGCTGTGCTGCACTAGACATCAAAGGAAAATATATGGCGGATGCATAGATGATATTGAAATTATGCCAATCGAAAAATGAAAAATGCGAATTATAGGGAATGACAGGTCGTTTAGTATTTTGTCATTGCGTTTCACTCAAGTTGAAATGGGTTTTATGGACAATACTACTGTCATATTTTGTTAAAAGGCACAAGATTGGGCCATTGTGACTCCAGACCCATACCAGTATAATTTTAGGATAGTTAAGAAATTTTTTTTGTTGATACATGGAATAATAAAATTTAAGATGATGACTATTGCCATGAACCATTTTAAATATTCTGTTTCTCTCATCCAGAGCGATTAATGTTAGTTTTTATGCTAGTTTAAATATTATTTTTAGGTAGCTATGGGAAATATTCGTTTGTAAACACAAGAAATATGGTAACAACCATAACATTTATTTCAACAGAAAGGCTTCATCAGTCATTGATAATTCATCAGTCTTAATGATTATTTTAAGTACTTAACTTTCATAATTGTGTTTCCATCTCTGTTTCCAATCCCTATACATACAAAGATCTTGGAAAAGTGAAATGAATAGCAGTGTCTGAAATGCGTTCCCTTCTCATTGTGGGTAACTGCCTGTGCTCAATATGTAAGCATGGTTGGTGCAATCGAAGTTAGCCCACAGGAAACATCAAGCGCTTAAAAAGAATTCGAAAATCATAATGACAATTAGTTTGCTGGAAGGTTACATTTTTTAACGCGGCGGTGGTGGTATTAAGTTGTAGAGACATGATATGTGCTTAAAATCTGGGTAAAGGTGTGGAACTTGAAATCCTTTAAGATCGAAGCCGCGATGACCTTAAACATGGCGTGAATATATCCTCTTCTCTCCTTTCACATCCAACCGAACGGGTGCTGGGACCTAAATGCAACCCACGCCAAGCACTTTCAAGCGAAGATTGACCCCACCCCAGCTTCCCCCTGTGGCCGACGTCTCCTTTCTCCCTCGATCATCGATTGCCACTTTCGGCCATCCCGCATCCGAAGGCGACGCCTTGCGTCGACCTTTTCCGGCGCGTCTTTTTTCTGCAAGGGGTGAGGAAAGGAAGGGAGAAAGATGAGCACGTGAGGGATGAATGGCTCGGTTGGTAGGAAATAGGAAGAGGAATCCAATGCTGTAGGATCACATGGACGCCAAGGTTTTATTGAGAGCGATATCTCAAGCAAAGGGATATATGCGGGAAGCATTCTATAATCGGCAGAAGCACATACAAGTTACCACCTTCAGATTTTCCAATATCCGACTAATCCAGTACTTGAAATAAATGGTTTTTCATGCCAGTAATTGATTCATTATTCCTCTTTGCATTTCAAACTCAGTCAGAGATGTTTTGCCGGTGCATTTGCCTGCCTTTAAACGCAGTCTCCCGATTGTATGCCTGTTCAATACTCTTGCCGATTTCCCTGTCTTGTCTCCTTCCTCTTTACCTGTTTGTAGGTGAAACAAAAACCGAATGCCTTTTGTGGACGAACGAGTCACAATTTTGTGGAAATGCCTCCGCTATTTTCTCATTATATTTGAATTTCTGTTGTGGGTTTACCGATGTCGAGTTTAATCGATTTTCTCTACAACTATCACTGCATTAGTGGTCCAATCCTAACACTGCCCTTACACTGGTCTTATAACTTTTCTTTCATTGAAATGCAATTGAAGGATGATATGTAAATTGTACTTAGACAATTAAAATGGGACGTGGGACCACTCAGCCAGTAATGACAGAGAAGATAGAAGATAAGAAGTCTCTCCCTTCCTCTGTATTTCCCTATCCTCCGGTCACCTTCCGAAATCGCATTGCTTCTAAAGAAAGTAGACGTCCGACGATTCTCTCTTCGTCATTTGTGGCTGACTTGGAATGAAGCAGTTTCTCTTTGTCTCCTCCGATCAAACGGGATATCTGATGGCTCATGGCTTCTCACTCCTTTCCGAAAAGTATAAATCTGTCCAAATTTGTTTAAAAAAATTAATTTCGCAAACATTTTAGTTCTTGATCACAGAGATGTTTTCTGAGATTATAACTTTGTAAAAGCGATATAAAAATATTTCTTATAATCCCATATCTCATATTTTCATAGTTATAACGTTTACCCATAGTTCTGCAGATCCCTTATTTCTTCTGTAAGGGGAAATTGAATGGCTTCTCGAAGATGGGTCAAATGTCGGCAGCTAACATTTAAAACAATTATTTTTTGTAATACGAAATATCCTTAGCCTTCGAGTCGGTTCTAAAATTAATAGAAATAGCATAATAGATTTTTGTAATAGAAAATCGCGTCGGTTCTAGAAGTAATAGTTCGTCTTTAAATATTAAATTATTTTATAAATTAAAAACCGCTAGTGATTATCTAAAGGGATTGGAATCTAGTAATTCAGAATATGGAATCAAATCTTCCGAGTTATTAATTGATTTAGGGAACATACACGGAATACATCCGCAATCACAACTGGAACATTGTATCTTATCACTCTTTAGCTATCTTATTTCATACATTGATATAATGCAGTAAAAATAATCATAAAAAAGTTATTCTGCCCAATAGCAGAAATTAGGCATCAATACAACTAAATATGCCTTCTTTTCAATGTCCTCTTATTGAGTCCAACATTGTTTTCTCTTCCTTTTAACAGATCCAAAATACTCTCCTTCGTCCTTTGTTTGTCTTTCCTTTCACTGCTCCCTTTACTGCGTCCTTCAACAGTTCTTCATTTCTTAAAAATTAAACAATCCAGTTTTTTTGCCATCTTTTGACGATTTTCATCTGTATTCTTTCCTCTTCAAAGCTCTGTAAGAGCTCATTCCTTAATTTATCATTATAATTATTTAATTATTTTTACATGCCCACATTTTATGCCCCTCTTATCTCCTGTTTCTCAATGGCCCATGCATGCCACCAATAAAAAAATAAAATCCAAACATTATTTCATCAACCTCATGCATTTCATCAACTTCTTATTTTTTACAGATCCTAAAAATTAGTCGAATATCCTAAAACATAAAAAATGAACAATGCTCGTTTACTTTTTCTTCGCGTCTTGCCTGTATTCTTTTGATAAGTTCTAAGTTAATGTATGCATCTACAGACTAAATATCTACCCATCATATTCGCATTTAGTCCGTTTCATGGCCATTTACTATTGTCTAAAAGGTATGAAAATATTTCTGCAACTATTGGTGGGAAAGCAGGCATTCCTTTCCATACAAGTCGTGTTCGGGAGTCTTTTAAGCCAAACTGAATTTTCGCATTAATTTAGCCCATGACGTTTCCATGGGTACGGAATTTTTCCGGTTTTTCATGGTTACGGAATTTCCAACCTAGTAGAGCCTTGTACGATTTAAGATCAAAAATGAGTGAAAGATTCTTCCATCGAATAAGAGATTCCGCTCTTACAACACTTCTCTTGCGAATTACCAGCTTGATTGCCTGAAGTGTTCTTGGAAAAGTCTGGGAAAAGGTCTTTTTGGCGTACGCTGCACGACTCGGCACTAAATATCATTTTGAAAGCTTCACGTGCAGTAGATCGTGTTGTAAGGGAAGTACAATTCCGTCCCTGATCTCCAGCTACATTTGTTTTCTCATCGCGCTCATCAAATGTAGACGCTTCAACCAGCTTTCCATGGAGATCGCACAAACGTCAGTTAGTCGAGCGACATGCATGTGATCTGCTCACGCTTTGGTGACGAGGTAGAATGTGTGACTTTTCACGTTGTCAGTCCGAGAGTGAGGGAGACGATCGCTGGGCGGAGAAAGGTTCTGACCACGGACCGGCTTCGGTCTCCCGCCACGCCCTCTCGCCGCCGCTCTAAACGACACACGTGTCACGGGGGGACGGCCGACGATGGAGAGTGAAAGAGTGGGCGAGGTCGTTCTCGTGCTGCGAGGTGAGATGTGAGCCGCGTTTACACCACTGACAAATGACAGGCGGGAGAGCAGAGAGAGACGGGCAATTCCGCAGCTCCCGACCTTTGTGTGCACAATTCAACCCCATGCCCTCCTCCGAACGAGACCCCGGCCACGACTAAGGGATGAAAAGTAGCAATAACTCTTCTGGCACTCGAGTGTGGGAAGCAGGAAATCCTTCTCCGTTTACCTCGACCCCGTGCCCAACAGTTTCACACCTCGGGATATCTTAAAACTCTTACCGAATCAGCGAAGCCTCTCACCCAACGCCAGAAGTATTCCACAGTCCTATTGTGTTGTCGGTTGTCAATCAGCAAAAGGTCATCATTCCGAATTTTGGTTTTTATCAGCTCTCCAATTTCCCATCATCTCTTCCGAAATCGCCGGTCCTTTTTTGGTTGCTAACATGAAAAATTTTCCATTAACTGTTTATCATAAGAAACCTTGCTCCACACTTCTTCCACAGAAGGGTCCCTTCCTTTGCAGCCTTAATTCCCTTTACTTTGATCCTTCAAAATAATCATGTTTTAAAGGGTGTTCTATTAATTTCCAACTTCGGCTTGTAGGTATGGTCATAGGTATCCATTTTCGCCGGTTTTTTAGGTATTTTTTCATACGTTATTTGGTCTATCGCTTTAAGCTTCAATAGTCTGCTGCAGCACCATATTTCCATTGCTTTCAATCTTTTCTTTACTGGTGATATTTTCCACGTCTCACTCCCATATACCGTACATATATATACATTTCCTTATAAAGTTCTTCCTTATTATTATATATATTCAGGTTAATATAATTTCCAATTAGCCGTTTCTTCTGAAAACTTCCTTCTTCGTTTGACCTGTTTTGCTTATTATCTCCTGCTTATAATCTCTTTCTATTCTAGTTCCTCCATTACCTTGCTGTCTTAGTTATGAAAATCTTCCTCCGCCATGCATATGTCACATTCCTTGATTTTATTTGACCCTAAATTGATGTATCGGACTCTAATTGGTGCATATGTTCCCTCTCGAGTATTATTCGGAGATCGGAGTAGGGGACTATTTTACCACGAGAATATTGCACTCTAGGGTTCCGTCACGTCATTGTTACGTACCCTTTTGCCACCTATTGCCCTTCGGTATCATAATGCGGTGGTTCCCTTTTGCCTTCCACAATGCAATGGGAAAGTCACAAAAGTAACTTTTGCCACGCAATAGTGAAAGTCAGTGTTAATGTACCCTATGGTATCCACCTTCACTCTTTGGAAGAAGTTATGCCGCTCGCTCTTCCAGGTGACCGAATGCTTACTGGAGGATTTCGTATGATCTGCGGCCATCTTATCCAAAAATGAACTTTACGTCCACTGATCATTATCCAAGGCTGTTTATTCGTGAAGAATTCGAACTTATTTCACGACTAACGTTTATATCTTGAGGTCGACCCCATAACCAAAAGATGGATTTAAGCACAACCACGACGGGTGACGTTCATAGTTTTTTCATGCAAGATGTTCACGAGAATTGGAAGACCATATTTAAATATAAGGATGTTATCATATAGAAATAGGGGAGTCTGAATTATAGAGGGTTCATCACTTAAGTTATATGGGCAGTAATTTAGAAGAAACTTAATATAGTTGTAAGGATATTATGAGTGGGTTAGCGAAGGAAGGGTTTGGGTAGTGACATAAATTAAATATTAGCGGTAGATTTATTATGATGCTTATATCATTATTGACTTAGGAACCTAGTCATTGAGGAAGGAGGGTTGCAGGTACTAATAAAAATATTAGACAAAGTGCCTGTATATATATATATATAAGTACTAAAATACGATATTTTTGCAAGAAGTTTAAACACGTGACAATAAATAAATGATTGAGTCTAGATGTGAGTTGTCTTTCTCTATAGGCAAAAGTTTTGTATTACTCCCCATAGTCAGTTTGTTCTACCCCTCTCTAATCGTCAACCTTCATTTGTTTTCTGTTCCCGCGTATACTCTCAGTTCTGTAATTTCATCTTTTTCCACAAGAAAGATATACCCAAGAACCACGCCACGGCACTTTCTTTCCATTGGCCTTACTCATTTAACAGTAGCAGGGTACTATTCTTTCTCCAACGTGAAGTTCACTCCGTGATGTCGTTTTTGGGACTTCGCTGACGCCTTCAAGGAATATTCAATATTTCTGCTTCAAGACCTCATAATTAAGTAGTTCCGCGAATACTCACTTCTTATGAAACTCACTCCACTTACACTCACGAAAAGATGCAGTAGCTGCTGCGGAAAAAAAATTATTTTCGAAAATTTTAAAAAGTTACTGTATTTTCTACTACATTTAAACATGAACTACATTTTCATCGCCAGATATTTTCGACTTAAGGAGGAAGAGTATGGTATATGGTATTAGAGTATGGTAGAGTATGGTATTTCTAAGGTATTCCACTATTACTATTCAATCATCCAAATATTTTATGGAGTGGAGTTTTGAGAAAGTATTTCTTAAATGTCTACATAAAAAATACAGAATATTTACTCGGAATGTCTTAATTTGATGCCATTACAAATTATCGAGTTCATTTAAAATCAAAATTCACAGATGAGGCCGTCACTTGGGTGGAATTTTGGAGGAATCCTATCGTGAAACTAATAGAGGTTTCGCTCGCAAATAGAGATTTCCATTGAATATTCTGTGGAAATGCATACAATAGACAGTCTCAATTTTTCTTATTTCAAATTATTCTACGATAGTTTTATTGTAGTAGTTTCTTAGCGTGTGGACACAAGGCGTACCATCGAAATTGCTTCTGAAATTCGATTCCCTTTCGAATGGGAAAACAGGGGTTAAATTATGAATTGTCATTTCATTTATCATCTTTGAATGGAATTTCAAAAATCGACCAAATAATATTTTTTTCTTCTTCAAAACCAGGCCTTTTCTCCTGATATTCTCGTCTCTTTTGGTAATAAGATTGGATAATATTCCCCGGTTATTGTTTGACCCGTTTCGATATAATCTTTAAACAAAATACCACAGCTACCCCAAGACACTCATCCCATGACCTATCCGAGTGATGAAACCGATTATGACTTCTTGGGTGCTGTATAGCTGGTTTCTGTTTGCTCTTTATACTCTGTCTGGATTATGTTGAATCCAATTATTGTCCATAAAATCCATAAAAAAATCAACTTTAATTTGATCGAAAATTTTAATCAATCTTGACAAATTTTCATGAGACTGCATTTATGGACAAGGATCCTTTAATGGAAACAATTTCAGTGAAGTCTTCGCTGGATTTTGTTCTGTTGTGTTTAAGAGCGGCAGCCATCTTGCTTAAAACCATTTGAAATTAGTGAAAAATGACTCTTAATAAAAATTAATTTAATGACCCATCTATTATTTTGAAATACCTATAGTCTCAGAAATTTCGCTAACTAGAATTAGTCTTTTACTTTGGTCATTCAATATCTTATCGTAAACTTGTTCAATTGTTTTTTTGTTTTTGGAGTTTGTGGATGTTTTCGTGGATATCTTCAACTTTTTTGAATGATATGCCCTCCGCTTAAACTCGACAATCAACTTTTTGTCTTAAAAAATGAAGGATAAGAATTCCTTATATTGTTGTTTAAATCGGATCAACATTAATATCAGGCTGAAATTCTTTACATTAATATCATTACATTAATAACTTTAAGCTGGAAGGAAAGGTATACAACGATGGGAATAGACTGATGTATATAAATATCAGGAGAACTACGAAACTAAGTTTTACGAACTACGAACTAGTTCTTTCAAACGTTCAATAGAGTTATCGGTGCTGCCCGAGCGGTACTAATATCAGACTCTTCAGACCAGGGGAGAAGTCGTACTAGAATAAACGAAATGATAGATGGAAGTTGAATGTCGGAGTTGCCTCCAACAAAAAGTTTCACTTATTCGTATTTGCTTACCAGTTGAAAGACTCTGATTTTTATAAACTTTAAATTAATTTTAATTTACTTCAAACCTTCCCTTACAATGAATTTTAAGACAACACGATTCTCCATGACATGTATTTTATGGAAAGCTATTTTTTCTATTATGATCAGTTTCACCAACTTCAGAAAAGAAGCCGTCGCCTTCAGTCCAGGTCGCTAAATATTCATACAAGGACTTTATGTTTAGTTTAGACTTTGAACAACCTTTTCCAAGTTAAATTTCATACTGAGATATTATCCTAATTTAAAGCTTCTCGTATGATTTTCCAGAAATATCTAAGGTCTCCCTTAATTATTTTGCTGTCTAAATATATTTAATGTTTAAGTACTGATTATACGCCTTCACTGTTGAATATAAGTGAAGTTGTTTCTTAAGCCACTCCATTTTTATTCACTGATTATTTATTATTATTATACGAAGTAATTATTGCCTAGTTAATGATCTATATGAACTGATGTGGTAATCGATAAACATGATGGAAGAGGGTTCTAAGCCTTTCTTTTACATAAACAACATGAAGCGTGGGTAGAATTGCATGGCTATGTAGTTATTTTTTGTAGACATTGGGTTTGATTTTCGTACTGAGTCGGATGTTTAGTATTCTAAGTTGGCTCCCCTTCATTTTCTCCCATCAACCATCATGAACTTTGCTTTTTCCTGACTGCCGTCTTTTACACTTGCATTCCGGTATATAACACCGTTAAGTCTAACGCATATTATATTTTTTGAGGGAAGTGATGCTATAATACCAAAAGTCCCAAGGCTTACCACGATAGAAGGGATGAGCCACCAACTGCTTCAAGCATGGCCGTAGATGAAAACCACCAAGTTAACAGCATATAGATTATGACTTAAACAATAATTCTTGATTATCCTAGGTTACCGAGCATCTTATATAAAAACAACTATCCAAATTAGGTATGCGGAATTGATAAAATAGTGACAGTGTTCGCAAATTGCAGGTTGTATCTCTGTCAGTTTTTTATTATATTTAACTATCATTTTTTGCAAAAAAGATGTGGTTTATTTTAATAATTCTTATAAAAGCATTAAATAAAAACATCCTCATTTCAAGGAAAGAGATTAGAATGAGAAAGAAAATGGTATTTTAGGAGTTAACGTATCTTAATTGAACATTCATCCTTGTACCCGACGTTTTCACATAAGTCATCAGAAGTTCTCGCCAATGAGGGAATTTCTCTACTGGAAGGAGTTTTAGGTTTTTTGGGGAAGTAATTTACTACTTATAGAAGACTATGATTATGCCTGTCCTGGGAAGAGAGGAAATAGGATCTACAATGAAAAAAGGATTGGAGTAAAAAACTTGAGAAGCGCTGCATTAAATGAAATAGCAAGATAGGATTTGATGTTGGAGATTTGATAGAAATTTTCTGACAATATAAATTTTTATGAAATTGAAAATTCTCTACCTCAATGAAAATAAAAGAGTATATATGTTATTACATGAAGATAATAGTAGTACATACACATTTAATTGAAATAATTACTCATTTTCCGTCACATTACCACGGAAAATGCTATAAATTATTTGTAATTGGATGATATATGTGTGTATATAATTTTATCACAAATTGCTGATTTAAAATACCTGCAATTCGTTCCAGAAGTATAATTAAATTCCAACGACTCATAAATTATAGCCAAATAATTAAGATATTACTAATTTGAAAGTTATCTTGAAGGGATTACTCATTACATTTTCTCTCATATATTATTAAAAATTGGAATGCTAATTTTTGATCCTATAAAAGAAAACACTACCCTTTTATTTTTGCATTGTGAGCCACAGGATCAGGCAGAGAAATAATAAAAGGGAAATGGGAATCAGAAATCTAGGTCAGAAAAGAAGAGCGGGAGAAAAAGAAAAAAAAAGAAGTACGAAATATATACGGAGTTCTCCATGAAACATTGATCATGGTTCATTTTCCTGAAACTCTCTTTGACTCCCTGTAGTCTCGATTATGTTTTCTTCTTCCTCCTCTATGGAATCCCCGCAGCATGAGACAGGAATAATATATAAAGACGGAAAAGGGCGGACGGAATGAAAGGAAGAGGGTTGATATATTTTTTCCCCTTTCCGGTCAGCAGCGCTGCCGGCTTGTGGCGGAGATGTGTGAGCAACGGGTCTCTTACGGTCGCCAAGGGTTTTTGCAGCCACGCCTCGCGGGAAAAAGAGGGAAACAACGCATTCCCCCCCACCTCACTGACGTTTCCTTTTATCCGTCAAGTTTCCTATTGTTCCCTGAGCCCGAACGTGCTTTCTCCGCCCAGGAGCTTAGCGGGGCAACCGTGCGCACCCCTTAAAGGGCCCACTGAAAATTATACGACCTCCGTATTGTTACTTTCTAAATTTATTTGCTTATTGTTCGGACTCCCAATGTTAGATCTGTGCTGTTTCGTTCACCCTCGCCGGTTTGCGAACAGAACATTTCTTTCCCCCGGATCCGGTCACTGGATGTTTATTTTTGGATTTCAGGTATATTTTTTGTATGGCCTAGGATTGATCATTCATTCTCATTTGTATGAGATTGTTTTTTTTCCATTTGATCCTTAGCAAGTTTAACTTCCAATGAAGTAGTTTAAAGCTTTTATTTTTTTACGCCAGCGTGAGAGTTCCAAGTCCGACTCTAGCAACAAATTTATGAGTCGAGAATTGAAATATGGAACGGAACCATGCCATGAGTTAATATGCCACCTTCTAAAATATTTAATAATTTTCTGATATTAAAAATGTTATTAGTCAAGGTCGTTGCGATGGTAATTTCCGGTGGCAGGAGTACACAAAAGCGCATGCACCTCATTACTTTTTAAGAAAATTTGAAATATCGTCATTTAAAATCATTTTGCTGTATGATAGTACGTTCGCTAGATTTCCATTTCATAACTTCGTATTAATGGCATGAATATAATTAAAATTAATTATATTTTATACATACGTTTATCTATGCCGGAAATCTTGCAATTCCCCTATTGTATTGTGATAAAAGTTCGTAAAAATATCCTCCGAATGAACCACATTTTAATATGTTGCATTTTTTCACTACATTTTTTCGAAAATATTGAATCTAATATGCGAATGATATTTTAGTTCTATTTATGTTGAGAACTTTGTCATTTTGAGATCACCGTAGTTGCGTAATCTCTCTGAATATAGTATAAGTAGTATAATTACAATCAATTGTAGATGGATTCAAAATCTGACAATGCCTTTTCTAATTACCTTAGTTATCTTGTAATTTTCCATAATTATCACTATGCTTTTGATAGCGTGGCTTTCAATATGTTTCAGAGTTATAAAACATGATTTTTGTTTGGTTTCCTCGGCATAATCTTTTGATTACATTTCAAATTTTACTATACGATTGTATAAACATTTATAAGAACTACTTTATTATCGACAGCAGATATTTCTCTCCCATTTCTATCAAACGCAGCAATTTGTTTAACACATAAATATTATACAAAGCTTTAAACGCCTGCGCAATATACCTACGTAGCTAAATAACCGACAACACTAGGTTAGGTACATAGTTATTGAGGTTGATTTAATTCTGTCTCTACCTTCAGAACTATACTCGCGGGCTCCGTGGCTGGTTTTAATTGACGAATGGATACACCAGGATGGGCCTCATAATTCCTTGTCGAAATGGTGGGAGACCTCACCATTTCAAAGTCTTTTTTTTCAGACCGAAAATGAGACCTATCTCTAGGGTTTTCCTCCTACTAAGGTTTTTTCCAATTAGGTTTTCATAAACTGTAATGCCTCAATATCTCCCCGATTGTAAATATACTGTCGTCATAAGGTTCTCTTCCTATGGCTCTTCGGAGTACTTCATTTATTCTTGCAGAATGGTTATCAAAAAACGTCCCAACCAGTCGGACGGTACTCAGCCATCTTTATCCTATGTTTAAAGTGGAATGATTGGTTATCTTCCATGTATCCCGTCACCTGCCAGCCTCTTCATACCATCCTAGCTCCAAACTCTAACATTCCGTATTATCTATCTATAATATTTAAGATTCCTCGGTTCTTCCCTCCTATGGTCCCTTCCAATATGATTTTCACAAAAATGCTAGGTCTAACATTAGTTTCCCTCTTTTTTCTAGTAAATGCGGTCCATAAACCTCTTTTCGCCGGCTCTTTAGAGTACTCCCTCATTAGGCACTCGGTCTATCCACGCAATTTTCAACATTCTTCTATAACACCACATTTCCATTGCTTCCAGTCTATTTTTCTCTGATGTGACTCTGTCCATGTCCTACTTCCGTATAAAAGTATGCTCCACATGTATGCCCTAATAAACCAGATTTCTAGAAAAATGTAATTTGCAATTAATAATTTTTTCTTCTGAAAGAACGTATTCTTCTTATTTTTACCTTCTTCATTAGCTTGATTTTACAAATGTAAAGATTACTCTGGTTGCAGATTGTTACTTTTGTTTTATTCCTATTTATTCTTAAGTTACTTTCTCATTCACCTTCTCACGAGGACCAATGTCTTTGTTAAATTATCTTCCACTCGGAGCGTATCGTTAAGTCATCTGCAAATCGAAAATGCTATTTGTTTCTCCTTTTTTCTTTACACTCCCATTATCTTCTCTTTGATCTCATTAATTGGCTCCTCGATGATGACATTAAATAACAGCGGTGAGTGTGCTCATTCCTGTTTTATTCCTTTCTTTATTCTTGCATCTTCTCTGCTTTCGTTACCTCTTATCCATGCTGTCTGCTCTCTATAAAGAGCGTGTATTCTGACATTGTGTTTCATTCCGTGATTTCTCAAAAAATGTCAATGCTGAAAGTGAAAAAATAATAAAAAGTAATGAAAAAGAACCCCGTGTATTCGGAGAGATATGACTTTGTTTTTCGCGGCCTGTTATGGGTTACATACACTTATGAAGCTTGGAACCTGTTAGAGGAGGTTCATTTGAATGTATCAGAACGGTGAAAAGGGAGGAGACTGTCTTGGATCGTAATATTATGACTGTAACCAGGATATGAGGACATGAGGGTGAATTTGTGGGTAAAACGTCGACATTTTCGCATTTTGGCATCTGTTGTGAGGTGACGGATCAGAACCCGTAAGATATAGGATTTATACCTTTTCTGGAGGCGACAGAAAAATCGTTCTAGGATCTTGTCAGCATCCTTTCCCATTCTAACACGAAAGACTCTCGGCTTACCACCGTACATTGCCGGCCGGGTTAGACTAGGTAGTCTGTCGGTGGGTATAGTGTCCGTCTGCTAACCCAAATGTGTCGGGTTCGAGTACCGCTTAGGGCATGGCTGTTTTTAAAACTGTAATTGTTCAAAAGGTCAAATGTAAGAGAGGAACATGTGGCACTTATTTAACCTGATTAATAAAGACAACATTAATATTATTACATCTCTTTACAGAAATATTCTCCCCAAGTATTGAAAAAATAATCCTTTGCTTCTCTATATTCCTGTAAAAAAGGAGTTTCAAAGATGCCCCCGGTCGTAGGTTGGCGTAGTAAATACAGTTAATTTCAATTAACTTATTTTTCGAATTTAATTAATTTTCATTCGTTTCTTAAGCTTCTATCCTTTCACTAACATGCACAAAGTTGGTAGCATTAGTATATACAACTTACATTAAGTAAAGATTCTCTCCTATAAAGAGTCCAAAATACGAATGCTAAAGGTTCATTTTTTATTATATTTTTCATCGATTTCGTTAGATCTTTCCTTTACATATCTTCGTTTTTCGTTATGAATGCTATCTATCCCCTTTTTCCGGGCTGTGTTTACTTTTCCGTGAAGAAAAGGGATCAGATGGGATTTTGATGACCTCCATTTCGCCCCATCAAAGCTATCCTTCTCTGTGACTACTCATGCCGCAACACATGTTTTTATTCGCCTCGTCCATTCTTGATCTGTTGCTGCTCGGCGATTTTGGTGGAATCTTTCCATCCATTCCCGTCCTCTCGCCAGGGATCTCTCGTTGGTGAAATCCGCCAGCCGCGCATTTTTCGCGAGAGAGCTCAGAGGGGTTGAAGAAATGGATAATGGTATACCATTATCCATTTCTCCCACTCCTCTGAGTCTCTGAGAGAAAAAACGAGTGTAAAGGGAGAGGCGACGAGAGGGTGAGAGGATAGGACAAGGGAGGCCACTCTCCTCTGACCAATGTACTAAAAAAAATGAACTCTTACACCCTTCCGTGCCACCCTTCTCTTCCTGTCCTCCGAATAGCCACACTTCCCCAGTAGGTCTTTGGTCTCTCGAAGTCCTTATGATGACACAAATTCTGCTATAATTGAGGCCCTTGCGACATTCAGTACAAAGCAATACCGAAATGTGGTCTAATGTCTCGAAAATCATGATTGTATGCTTGAAAAGGCATTTATAACGAGAAAATAAACGCGTGTGCTATTGGTAAAAATTCCCCAAATGCAGCTCAATCGGAAAATCTAATGATCAGCATGGTCGTTGTCAATAAAGCACTTGTATTTTCAATTAGTCCATACGTTTGAATCAGAAAATAGGAGATAAACTGCAAGCAGCAGAATCATAAAACACAACCTTCGTAATTGACACCTAGTCCGATTACTCGGATCGAAGCACACAAGAAAACCAACCAAAACTGGAGAACCCGTAAGATAACTTCGCTAACACATGTCATTTACCATGTTTATTTCATTTTCTATCACTGTGCAAAAATTCCTCTTACTATCTCTAGAAGTTTTACGAAAAAAAACGATTACCTCGTTTGGGGCTGCGCAAACTTGCCTCCACTTTTTTCTCCTACTATCCTTACTTATGCCGTATCCCTCAAGTTGAATTATTGTTATAATTGCCGATCGTTCAAGCCAGTATATTACCAAAAGCATCTCTTCAATAATAACGACATAAGCTCTCCATTTAAGAGCTCCTCCACATCATTTTTAAGAACTCCCTGAAGTCCGTGAAGATGATACTAATACCTTTCTTCACTTGTTACTAAGACCAAAAAAGAATTGTATCTTTATTTCTTTCATGTTCCGCCACAACACTCTTAATCTGCATAACTTACCTATGAATCCGTATAGCCACCTCTCTATTTGTTTCTACAACTCATACTCGCACTGCCCTTTGTTACTATATTTTTACTCCTATTAGTTGTCCTCCATAGTTTGTTTATCATCTCTTTCCGTGTCCACTTTCCTCTATCTCCCACTCTATCTCTTTCAATCAAGTGAGAGAGAGGGAGAAGCACCTCTTATTTAAATATCAAAGTTTTGATAATTTGCATTTCTATAAGAAATCGTTTCAGGCTTCACTAGGTGGAATTCTCTCATCGCGAAAAATTTAAAAGAAAAAAAACAATATCGCATAAAAGAGGAATGTTTATGTAGAATATCAGTGCTTTCTTTTAAGCCTTTCACGAATTTTCCTTTTATTCGCTAGTTCTACTTAATTCATGCAGTTCTTGTCCTACCTGTTGTTCCGTTACCATATTCCTTTTACAGTTCTTCAGTACTGACTCTTAAGTACGAAAATAAAATATTAAATTATCAAATCTAAAGACTGTAAATGAAGTCAAGTAAAGTAAGTTATGTTTGACGGGATTATTCGACTAAAATTTAATTTATCATCAGCAAGTAGGTCAATGTTGTAAATAGAATAAAACGGAATTTTAAAATTCTGTAGTAACCGACCAATCATAAAAACAGAAAACATATTTATGAAAGAATTATACATTTTATTTCGAATGACAGAACCAAAATAATGCTTGTCTCAACTTAGTTTCAATAAATTCTCCATAGAAAGCATTAAGTATCACTCATTTCGTTCAAAGATTAATGCCCAAGTAGTGGAAAATGAGTGAACTAATAAATAAAAATATTTGTAGATGTTACCAAAAAGATAAGCCAATTAAAAATTATGATTTTGTAGCTTTTCAAATTTGAAATTTTATACAGTATAATTCTTGCGGTGAATGATCGTCTTCACAACAATGAAAAAAATCGAGCGAGAATTCGAAAACTTCTCATTAAAGCTTGTTGAATTATCTTCCAAAAAGAAACTGATTTACGATGCTGAATAACTGTCACGCCACTGAAAGAGTAGCAATGGAATTTCTTGTTTGCGGGAAAGGAGGGCGAGAGTATAGAAGACGAATGGGGAGAAAAAATAAGAGAAGAGAAAACGGAGAGGTGAGGGAAAATACGGTAGTGGAAGAGAGTTGCCGTGGGGAACGGGAAGAGGAATGAGGGAGGAATGAGGGAGAAGGGAGTGGAGGTAACGCGAAGGTGAGCATAAGGAATAAAAGAGTTTCTAAAAGTTCGCCTAAATTGCACACGCGTCATCCCTCCCCTCTCTTTCCCTTTCTCTCCTTCTCTCCCTCCCCTTATTTTTCTCCCCTTCTCTCTTCTTTCTCCCCAATCTTTTTTTTCTCTCTCTTTTAAACCTCCTACTCCTGCTTCCTTTCCCCCTTTTCCTCCTCACCATGGCGGTCGCGTCGCTCCTAATGATCTTGGCGCACTGCAGCAAGGAAGTTGGAAGAAGTAACGCGCCATCGGAACGACTCTTGTGCGCGTGTGTGTGCCCGATTTGATGTGGAAAGGGAGGAAGGAAAACGGTAGATTTCTGAGACTGCCTGTCCCTTCGCAATGCATCTCTTCGTGTCCCATATTCGTGCTGGTGAAATCGCAATTGCGTTTGAATAAGTTTTAAAAAGTAACTATTGGTTCTCCTCCTAAGCATACTCTCTTGTAATTCGTAAGCAAGTTGTAAAAAATGTTCCTTTAAATAAATTCTCTACCCTGATATGCTCGCTAGGTCATCAGCGAAAGAAGTTTAGAATGTTTAAAATTATCATTAGCTGTAGCTGACTTTGCATGTGGCGTGTTTCCATTTTGTCTACTAATATCGTGATATTTATGATTCGTGGGATATTCGTTGGGTTTGCACTAAGACTAAATCAAAGTTTGTTTCAATGATTCAACTCAATACTTGATGAATAAAATACTTCCACAATACTTGATGAATAAATAATATTAGTTAGTAATCTTTTTCTTTTTTTACCGCGGATTCGAATGAGATGAGTACCTGATGTGAACTCCAGAATTGTTTGTTCCTTCATCCATTTTGTTAATTTGATGTTGATAATGATATACCAACTACAGTGACTATTTCCTAGTTATAGAAATGAACGTCGACTCCATCTCAACTTGAAGGTTATAGGACGATAAAAGATCTATATACACTAAAAAAAGTTTTAGATCACTCCCAGTATTGCATCTGGAGTATTTAGAACTTTTGAAACTAATGCATAGGGTGTTCTATGTAACAATCCCTAAAAAATTGTATTTTTGATTACCTTGTATTTTTTGTGTTTCCACAATTGAACCATCGCAAAAATATCAGGAATATGATATTCGATGAGGCTTCATATCAGTAATTTTTAAAACCAAAATAATAGACGTTATTTTAAATAAACTCTAAAAGTCACTTATATTTTATAGTTCATGTTTATGAGATTACATTTCTGTTTAACGTTGAGAAAATTTCACCATTTAGTGTAACCACGTCTACCTATCGGATTTCTCGGTTAAAATTTCCTTTTGTTTGTTATTATTTTAATTTCTTACTAAAAGAATTGAAATTTATATGGTAGACATTCATCTCTTGTAAAAGAAAGTAAATCATAATTGTTTTATTAACATTTTATTGCGGTTTGGCCTTGGAACGTGCTGTTCTGTTGCTTCATAAATTAGATAGCTTTAATCGGAAGTACGTTTTCCCCTGATACTATGCTAAATATAGCTAAAGTTCAGAGAACAGCTTTCTTTTTTCTGTCAACGGCCTAAGGCATTCCTTGAGTTTTATTATCATGTCACGTCCCAGGGAAGAGATAGCCCGTCATTCTGGGCCACCCCGACGAGCGGCTTGACTCATTCATACAAATGCCTACGAACGTTTTCTACAAGGACTGTTATAATTCAGGGCAAATAAGACCTTTTTATTTATAGTAGCATAGGTGCGCATGAAGTTTATAATTGATGTCCTTGCATCAATTTTTCTCAACAAAAATTCTCTCATGGAATGAAACTTCTAAGTCTGTGTGGCAGAAGAAGGGTTTACATATATGCATAGTTACTCGTATAAAGTCAGAAAATCTTATTTTTATTGGTTGTTAATTCTTTCTTTTCTACCTCTGAACAATTTTGTCTGAATACCTTCCAATGATAACCATAATAGGAATACATTTTTATTTTTCACAGTATTACTGTGGAGGCTACTAAGTTATTCCTTTTATGGATATCCATATATTCCACAAAGTCACGACTGATGAACGTATGCTTATTCCAATGATAAGCGTCTTAACGAAAACTAATTTCGCTTTTAATGAGACATTCTGACAACATGTTCGATCATATTTTTACGACTACAAAAGGTATGAAGATAATGTAAATACTAAATTGATCAGTCAAAACCATGATTTTAAGTCTTAAAACGGATTTTAACTTATATTGTCCTTTTATTGGTAACTATTCGTATTCCACAATTACCTTGCTCATAGAATTATTGGAAGAAGGGATACTAAGAAACATAGAAACTCCTTTCTGTAACAAGATCTGCCTTATAGTATTTAGGAATGTACCTGTGTTTCAACATTAAAATCAATGAAAGAACAGCGAAAAATATTTAGTAATAACTCAGCCGCTTATTAAATTTTCTTTATTAAATTCTTCGTATTTTTCCGTTTTTTCACAACCATTAAGTTCGCATGTGAATTCAGAAGTTAAAAACCCGAGTTTGTATTTCTTCCTAATGTACAAGTTGAAAAAGTTACAGGCAGTTTAGTTTATATAATAAGGGGTATTTATATAATAATGGCTCATGCGACAAAACAAGAACTCTTTGCTTTCGACTCGTATTTCCACTGTCGTTTGCCTTCAACTTCAAAGATATTTTTGAATGCCTCCTGGTGAGGGAAGCAGAAGGGGCAAGGAATCACAGTGGTGAAAGGGCTACCATAGACTATGGATTTTGGGCAAAATCCACAATGGTACGTTTCTCCCTTAAGCTTTGTCGTTTGCGAAAGATTCTTCTTGGCCTTGTCATTATTGAAGAAACGATTAATTCAAAAGAGGAAATCTCCATATCTATTCCCTCTGAATTCCTTTGTGCAGGATCAAACTATATACGAGAATCTTTCAGTAGATAGTTATTTATAATGGGTGTATATATATTTATGTGTATATCGTATATGTTACTTCTCGGCCACAGAAAGATATGTGAATTTGTTGTCTCGAGGGATTTGGCCAATTTATGGCCAAATTTATGGTTAAATTTTTGGCCCATTTATGTGTATATATATATATATATTGAGGGGGTGTGCTAGACGCAGATAAGTTGAAATGTTAAAAATGGAGGGAATAGAATATTTGTTGAATGAAATATTAGATATGTAGGATGATAGCTAGTAGAAATAGGTGAAGGCATAGCAGAGAACATACATTAATATTAGAAATCAATTAAAGGGTTAGTTTCACATAAAAGGAGAAACATAAAATCGTGAGGAAGATGGTATATACAACGATTCCAAAGAGAAAACTATTTTGTATTCTTCAAGATTTGAACCCGAGCCTTTCGTTTCCCGGTTGTAAGTGTATTTAAATTTTCCCCAGCAAATTTTAAGTTCGTTATTTTGTGTCAGTATCCCTTTCACTATCACATTGATTGTTTTAACCTTTTATTAATACACATAGCAAACATCAACTGGCTAAAACAAAAGTTATATATACACACATTCTAATAATAGGAATAAGGAAAGGGAACACATATAAGGAGGAACACAAAGTGTGGTAGAAAATATTGTATGGTAATCGACAAATTAATATGAGAAAAAGGTTTGTTCTCAACCGGAATTCGAACACCGGACTTCCCCAATTGCCGGTCAAGGCGTGCTTTAACCAATTACATCACCGAGATTCCGTTCCTATTTTCCTTTGTGTTTAACCATTCTACAATGGTGGTATGAATCTCAGCAACTAACCCCATCTCTTGGCGGCCGAAGGCACTCTGGCAAACTGAAAGCATATTTGTCCGACAAAATCATGTGTGAGGAGAGTGTTACCGGTCGTGTAATTGGTTAAAGCACGCCTCGGCCAGAAATTTGGGAACCCTGTGTTCAAGTCTCGGCTCTGAATAAAACTTTTTCCCATATGTATTTGTCGGTTTCCATCAAATATTTTCTACCACTCTTTGTGATATTTATATTTATATGTATATACATATATATATATATATAGAAAATAGCACAGCCACAGAGGTGGCGACGAAAAACACAGGACACAGAAAAATAACAGTCACAAGTTTTTTCCAATAATTTCGACCGCGCGGCGGTATTTCTCGAGGCGTAGTTTTCCGCCAACTACGCCTCGAGAAAGAC
>WURS02432115.1:0-15712 GCA_011762765.2 Rhinocypha anisoptera | reverse complement strand
GTGCCATTTGTGACAGTTCACGACCTTTGGGCACGTTTGACAAGTGCATTCCACCTGCCGATATTTGGAAAATTGTTTCCTGACCCACCTCGTTATTTCCCTTAGTTATCACAGAGTTTCAGTAGAATGCAGGTTATAAATGCAGTAACAAATTATTCAGAAATTAACAAGGAAAATAAATATGGAATTCATTTTTCGATATAATCCTGCATGAAATATTCAGACTATAATCAATCGTATCTCCACTACCCCCTTGGAGGGAACTGGGCTATGAGGTCATTAAGGGTCGTCCCGGGTCGGCCACCAAATAAACCTTTGTCGGAAATAGAAGGGAAGAGTGCCACGGCTACTTTTCTACCACACAGAGGCATCACAAAGAAACGAGGCTCCAGCAGCTGATGGGTTGAAGGCATCAGAATGAATTTTAAGTGACCTTCGGCTCAAATTCTCCATGAAGAGGTTTGCCACTACTAGCAAGAGAAGGAACCCTATGGATAACCTTTCAGTTTGTTCAGTGTCCTTTCCTTTTCAAAGAAAATATGAATTCTACAGTGACCCACGATGCATAAGAAACCCTTTTGTACCTTCATTGGTGAGTCATTGAAGCTGACAATATGATCATCTGACTCTTGTTTTTCAGTGAAATGAGTGGGATTCTTCACCCATGTGCTGCAGGGAGAGGGATGAAGAATGCTGACAAGTCTGTGGTTGAGGTTATAGATAGGCATATGAACAGGGCTCACCATTGGATGCAGTGTCAATGATAATCTTGGTGTTTTGGTATAGACATTGTATTGGTTTAAGAAGATGCTTGGGGTATCCTTTCTTTTACTATTGACCATAGCATGTTTCTGTTTACCCGATCAAAAGTGAATAAAATTCCATAAAGTAATGGCAATTCCTGCTTTTCTCTATGGATCAGAATGCTGGATACACAAGACCTCAAGACAAAAGGACCTCAAATAAATTAAGTATCAGAAATGAAATTCCTCCAAACAGCAAAAGACAGTACCAAATTGGATAAACTGAGGAACTTACGGGAAGAACTAGGTACTCAAACCATTGTTAAAAAAATGGAAGATTACAAATCAAACTGGAAAGAAAATATGATAAGGATGCCAAGAGAGAGGATTCCAAAAAAGCTACGGACTATAAGCCATCAGGAAAAAGAAGAGTAGGAAGACCGAGGAACAGATGGTGAAAGTGAGTCTGGAATGGGCTTTGAGCCTAATCCAGGAAGGAAGAAGAAGATGATTCTCTGACTGAGAATCTGTTGATTTGGTGTCTTTTCTACCACCCAATTTTGGCTGTTGGACGTGATTTCAGTTCCTTACACAGCACTTAATTGATGATGGCTTCCGTCTTTGTTCTAAATGTGTCAGCCAGCAAAACCATCACGACATACCTTTGTCAGAAGGTAAAAGGATTACATAATTAGTTGTTCCTCTGAAGCTGCCAGGGGGCATGCCTCTCTGCTATTGTTGCATTCAGATTTGGTGGATGTGCATAGATATGGGATCACTTCAATGACTTCATAAACATCACGTTTCAGGAATTTACACATGATGGTGGTGACTCTGCCCTCCTTTGAGATTTTCCTTGGTGCATTGGCAAGGTTCAAACCCCTAGAAATAATAGATATCACTTCCTCACTATAGTTTATCATGTTCTGGTCCTTCTTAAGGTCCAAGGGTTATTACATTAGCCCCTGAATGACCCATGTCTCAAGAGGGAATGAGTTTCCAGCCTTGTCAGAAACTACTGTTGACTTTGAACAATGAGACATCCCCAAAAGGTGATCCTCAAAGCATCAAAAATCATCACAGGAATCAGAGGTTTAAGTCCAAACACCTATCGATCTATATTCATTCACATATGGATGAACATGCATATATGCACTTTTGATACACACTCATCAATGGAAACTGTTACTACTTCTAGTACTACACCAATATACCTTTTACAGAAAACTTTGCATACATTCTTTTTTAAATGAGTATAATCCCACTATATTTGCTAGAAACTCACTTGAACGTGTGTTCTGTCTGAGGTATTGAATTGAGAACTTTGATTGCTTTCCTGTAGTTCCCACGAAGGTACTCCAAGTTTCCTTTTAAGAATACTGATGCAGGACTCTAAAACATTAAAAAAATATTATCATTTTAGCACAGTGAATACTTCAACTAAATATATTTTCAAAAGTCATAGTTAAATTATTAGCAAACCCATTAGTATTGCATTGGAAAAATTATTTTAACTTACCACTCCCCCTGAAGTCATGATGGCCTTCAACTCCCTTTTACAAGATTTGAGGGTGTGGGTTGCTAGATATGCCCGGGTCTTTAACATAGAAAGTTTCAGTCTAAACCATTCCCACCCTCCATTGAGACTGTCTCCAATCAATGATTGTGAGTCCTGCAAATATAAGGGAATCGTTTATTTAAATAGAATAATGTAAAAAGATACACTGATATCTTTCATTCAAGTGATCGTGAATGTCAACCAAGTTCAGTCTAAAATTACAGAGGTCATCACGATGAAATATTTTGATTTTTGGAGCTTGTTGATGTACTTTTCATTTCTGTGTAAGTTAGATAGTTCATATTTATTCTTGACATCATTCGTGATTTAAAGAAGGTAACATTTATAATTAAAAAGAACATCATATCCACAATAAAAATGAAAAAAATTGACAGGAAATTACCTGCATATATTGTTTCCATGGGAAATGAATCAATAAAGTAAAGCAATTAGCATAAAAAACAAGACAAGTATAGTCATACCTCATACAAATGACATCATCATTATCTAATACACTGGAACATTTTTTCATAATTAGCAACATATTCTCCTTTTAAAGCTATGCCTCACACATAAAATTAAGGAATCTTACAGTGATCCACATTAAAGCCACATCCAGTCTAATGTCTAATAATTTCAAGTCATGCATTCAGCTTTCCATGCAATTTCTGTTGCTAGAATACAAGTAGAATTTCCATAGCTTGAAAGTAATTCTACAAAAGAACAAAGAAATGGGGGAAGAGAATGTTCACTTTGGATTAAATGAAGGTGGCAGAAAACAAAAATTAGAGAAAAAGAAAATGGCACACAGGAAAGAGAGTTGGATCGGAGTAAATCACTTTAAAAGCTAATCATTTTTTGGTGAGAACCTCCAGGAGCTGTCCATAGCAAGTTTAATTTGGAGATTATGCATAAGGATGATGAAGCACTGATGAAACATATTAAATGCATATAAAGACATACTGATTTACTTTACCCCACAGAATTACGTATCTTCAAAGAAAATAACTTAAATGTAAGAAGTGAAGATATTTAAAAACACAAAGGACATAAAATAAATGTATATATTTTCAACCTGCACACCAAGGCAGGCTGAGAACAGTGAAATAAAATGTAGTAGTAGAAAAAAATATATTTTGCTATAATAAATAATGCAATCCATGGAAAATTTTTATTTTACATCCAGTTTACTATGTGATGGCACTCACCTTTCCATCTTTAGGTGTGCTGCTAATGCCAGAGGAAGGGGGTGGTTGGAGGGGTGAGGATGTAAGTGGTGGTGCACCCTGAGGTGATGATGATGGCAGTGGTGCAAAGTGACTGTCTGCATATGCCACTAATGAAAGAACTCGATCAGGCCGATGAGCACACAGATGTAATTCGCCAAGTAGTAGAATCACCCGATGTGCAAGGCTTTCATCTACAATAAATGACACAAACCATGATTTGAAAAAAAAAACAAAAATTTAGACTTATGTGGGTAATGATAATATTGTAATGATAAAAACTATTGGTTAAGTGACCTTTCCCAAAAATGAATTTTTATTTTACTAAATAAAACGGTTTGTTTTTGATACCCGATAAATTTTAGAATGACAATGTTCATTACTTTCACTGTCTTTTGGAACGCAAAAACTTACAAAAACATATTTCTTATGGTAGGGATGTAAGTTTCATTTTAAGTATACATGCATGTTTTACACAACTTTGATGAACATTTGCAATGAAATTTAATTTCATCTTTAACAACACAAGTTTTTTTTTTAAGAAACTACTATGAAATAGGGAATCAAATTATTGTGTACTGTATTGAAGAATAAAAGTATTATGTGTTTTTTTTTGCTTTAATAGCAGTAATGTTAATATAACATAGGCCCAAGTAGTTAATACATTAATTTTGTCAAGACATGTGAGAAGAATGCAAGAATCAATATTTGTAAAAGGGAACAAGAACACGGTATAAAAAACAATTTCATCAAATTTCAACTAAAAGCAAAAGATTGCTCAAAGTTCTTAAACTAATTGAGTGAAAATAGTCAGCTAAATACATATTTTGTATGATAACCATGATCGAATCTCGAACTATTGACAAATTAATAAATTCAGAAATGAAAGTTATTCCATACGTTACCCATTGTTTCAATGTATGGAAGAAGCGCATTTAGTATACGAATAGCTGTTGAATACTGCCTCATATGGTAAAGTAGTACAGCTTGATTGAAGAAGATAACACAGTGTGTTGGGCCTTCCAATGAGTCCAAGTCTTCTATGTTAAGGTGAGCCTGAAAAAAATATTTACATCACTTAGGGAAAAAAAATTACGAAAGTTAAGTCTTGACTTTTTTGTATAAAATATTAGTTTCCGTAAAAAGATCATAAACTGTCCATTAGATAACGACACAAAATATCTTTCATCTAGTCTTAAACTGTGGCACATTATAGACAATAAGTATGTTAAGATTTAGTGAGGCTTTGAAAACACCTGTAGCAAAATTTGGGCGGTTCCCACTGTAGTAAAGGATATATACTGCAACCGTATAACTTACCGCATTGCAAACCGAGTTTAACGCTCTACGAAACTGGTCTGTCTTCCGTAACTCCCCACGATAATATTCAGCTACTGCTTTATTGTGTGCTATCTTAAAGTCCATTGGCCTGACAGTTGCATTTCCTCCCGGAGTCCCTGATAAGTTCGATCCACTAGTTCCAACAGCTATATTACCACCAGTTGCAGACCCAGAAATAATGCTAGCAGTAGCCCCCATGGTCACTCTGGTAGATGATTTGTCCATAGAAGCCCTTGTGGAGGTTTGCGCTGAACTTCCACCAGAATTCGGGGATGTAAGCGTTCCCAAAGCATAACTGCTACCACTTTCCATCTGGCTTAAAGCTGAAATAGCCGCAGAGTAATTTCCTCGGCGAAATTCCATCATTGCTGTTTGGGCTAACTGCCTTTCCTGCTCCGTACAATGTGAAACAAATGATGAAATAGCGGACGTTAAGGCTGAATTTGGAATCGTAGAAGTATGTGAGCTAGATGTGGGCGGATCAGGGGAGAGTATCCACTTTTCCGCACCCTCTTCACTCTTTTCAGACGCTTCATGTTGTTTCCCCTAATATAAAAAAATAAATGTCACATTTTTCAGTAATAGAACAACCATAGACGGAGTAGTTTCAGAGAAAAAAATGTATTCAACTACTACAAACTGAGAGTTTAACAATTAAACTTAATGCAATTTAACTTAGATAATACATATTGACAAAATGACCGAGTAGTACCTTAGTCCCTGATGAATTCAGTTTCATCCTTAAGGAAAATTATAAAAATAATCAGAGGTCCATATGACCAAAACAAAGACCCCACCAAATCTAAGTATCCTTCTTATGTACAAATTATTAAATCCTGACTTAGGGTTTGTTAAGCTGCAAAATAATAAAATATGCTGCCGCACTTTTAAAAGGCTGCATATTATTTTAACGTTCGGTCAAAATGACAGAAACTATCACGATTCTTAAAAACTTTCCTGACAACCATTATTTTCGATCTTCAATTATTCAGACCGTGGAAACAATAGCAGCTCGGAAACATTTACGAGCCGCATGTAATAAATTTTCATCCGATAGATGTCTCTACGATTAACGTTTGAAGTTTGCATCCATCCGGCCGCCTACATTTTAAATACGAGAATTAGGTAAAGTATGTTTAACACGATACTAATATTTGTAACCTTTTGTCGAATTTATATTGATTATTCGTTATCATTTAATAACAATTCAATTCATAACCATAAGCGTTCAAAAATATCAATTAGAACTTAAAACCCACGAATAGCTATAAAAACGTTAACACAAGCTAGTGCCAGGTTGAGGTTGTACAAAATAAGATTTTGTTTGATTTTAACTCACTTTCTAATCCAATTTTCCATATAAATGATTAAAATATGGCAACCAATCGTCCCACCCTAGGCGGAATATTGGATTTTGATAGCTCTTCGCATGATAATGAGTCCTGGAAAATGTACCGCATTCGTAGAATTCGTTCTTCTTTCTTGGCGCTACAGACCAATTCGGGCCTTGGCCGCCTCCAACTTTTTCTGTCACTAGCATCGCTCTCTTGTTATCCATTCTCTGTACGTACCCTGCCCATTGTAGACTCTTAATTTATATGTATTTTGACAGACTTGCTTCACAGAATAATTGATACAGCTCATAGTTGTATCTTCGCCTCCATTGTCCGTTGTCTTCCACCGAGCCAAATATCCTTCGTAATACTTTTCTTTCGAATGCGTCTAGCATATTTTCAGATCTCTAGTGTTTCTGTGCCATATGTAGCCACTGTGTGTATTAGTGTTTGGTATAATTTTACTTTTGTCTGATTGTGTATGTCTCTTGATTTTAGTAGATGTATGAGTGAGTAATATGTCTGGTTTGTCAGTATTATTCTTCTTCTCACTTCGGCCAGCTCCTCATTTTCATTTGTTAAACATGGATCCGAGATAAACAAAACTGTCCACATATTCTATAACATGTCCCCCCATCTGGGGTTAGGTGGAAGAGGAGACTCTTTAGTCCCAATATCGCCCCAAAATAAAGACAATCTATCTATCTATGTGAATACTTTGTTTCTGCTGTTTCTTTCTGGATTGTATTATAGTTTTCGTTTTATTCTTATTGATCACTAAGCTCACTTCTTTTGCTTTATCCTCCAGTTTTGTGTACATTTCCTTTGCTGATCATTCTGTTTTGGACATTATTTTCAGGTCATCTGCATATCCCAGTATCTGGCTTAGTTTGTGGTTGGGTGTGGCATTTGCATCCGTTGGTAGCTGCCTTATGACATATTCTAATGCTAGGTTAAAAAGCATGGGTGCCAGTTCGTCTCCTTGTTTTAGTCCCTGTTTTGTTATAAAGGGCTCTATCACTTCCCCTGGATTCTTATTCTTGATATTGAGTTTCTCATAGTCATTCTAGTGAGGCGAATTAGTTTCGGGGGTATTCCTAAAGTTTGCATTATGCAATAGAGCTTTTTCCTATCAATGTTGTTGTAAACTTGTTTGAAATCCACGAATATTTGGTATACGTTGGTATTAATTGGTTTGTTGTCGATCTTCCTTGCCTGAAGCCCGCTTGGTGTTCCCCTAAGACTTTTTCTACTATAATTCGTTCTTACCACGCAATACTTTTTCTTCGGAAACAAACGTTATCGTACCAGTGGATATGTATTTCTCTCTTATTATTAGACGCGGTGCGTCAGTTCAAGTTGAAAAATATTGTCGCAGGACGATAAATTAAACACACAATCGGTAACAAAGTGTGGTATTATCATTGGTGTCACTCTCGTAATTTAAAACATTTTTACTGTCCACTCCGTGAAGTAGTCCATATATTTTGGTAATATTACTATTATGGTTTAGTTTTTTTTAATAGCTCCAAGTATATCATACGATATTTTATTACCTTTCAATGTGAATATAAACATTTAATGAAAAATGTCTTATCTCTGGAACTGCCGTCAGAGAACACAAGCGGTGTAAGAAAGAATACCCCTACACCTATAGTTATTATAAGTATTGTATTTCTTATGATTTCAGTTGAAATATATTTAATTTAATTTAACACACGTTGTTTAAAATAGTATTTACAATTGCAAATGCCAATATAGAAAATTCGCATTTAATCATGAAAAAGGACTTCCATTCTTAATAAACGGAAATACCATTTACGATATTCGAGGCAGACATGAAAGGAAAGAATAAAGTAATTTATCTGACCATTTTATACAGAGAAATTTAAAATTAGTTCCTAACGCTGAGTATCAAAATTTTGGAAGGATATAAGACGGAGGTTTATTTTAGTATAATCCCTCAAAAATTACCCCAGTGAATGAATGAATTATATGAATAGGTGGAATGAATCATCTTTATCCAACTTATTTTACTCCTACGCACTGAGGACGATAAGTCGATCGGGTTAGCCTGATGTCTTCTCGGCTAGCCCGCAGGTCTCGGGTTCGAGTCCCACCTGGACATGGATGTTGCGTTTGGTTGACCAATATGGTTTTTTTCTGAATAGAAAGGTGCTAAATGGCAATAGTTATCGACGCATCTTATAAACAAAAAAGATTGGATTATGGAAACAAAATCAGTAAAGTATGTATATTCTAAAACGGAGAGGGATTTAAAAGGTCGTTGTTACTGCGAACCAAGAATACAGTAACCACTAGAGTTTTCCAACCTTAGTAAAGCAATTCTAGAAACTCAAGCGGATACAGTTCAGCGTTTCTTATTAGAATATATAATCAGCAATAAGTGATCCTTTTAAAATGTCACCGATCATTTTAGCTTAAGTAAATATATTATGTTCTATGTATGCTAGTCGTAAACAATATCTGACCATCATGTTGTTCCTCAACAGATATTTGCCAGCAGGTTGCGTTAATTACGCGTGAATATTATAAATTTACTTCACACATTTGAATAACTTATTTAAACTATTGTGTGTATAAGTCAACTAATTAACAGAATTTTTTGATAAATTGAAAAAGCTAAATTGTTTTTATATATTTAATGCTTTGAACGTTATAGTAATCTTTTTATAGATGTCAGTAATTTGATTTATTATTTATTGTATTAAATTTTTAAATATCAGCCCAAGCGGTGGCGCACCACGGCATTCCCACAACTGACGCAGGACCTTCTAAAATAAGAGAAGTTACGGTTCGTAGTTCAGGCTGGTTTCATAGTTATACATATTTAAATAATTGAAATCAAAGAAAAATATGCCAAATCTTCGGTAGCAGTTGAGTTCACTTTTATCAACACAGTCTACAATAGAGTTTAAAAGTTTATAAAACGCATTTGTCAGGTTTTAGGAAGAATCACATTTGAATTCCCGAGCAATATACATAGTTCAAGATGTGACAGTTATGGCGCTACCATCTAACAGTTCCGCAGAGCGTGTTGCATGGTTATGAACTCGTCTGAAACCGTTTAAATGTTAACCCCTCCAGAGTGAAGTGTCGCTTTAACATTATTTCGTGAAAATTATTGAATATTTCCCACAACTTGAATTTATCTGAAAGCCATATTACTACACGAGATGAGGACCTGGGTTCAGAAATAATCCAAATGCTCTGATAAAGTAGTTCAAAATTGTGCCACTCGTGACGTTTTTATTTCAAATTCCCGGGAAAATTGAAGAAGAATCCCTGCTTCACTGACGTTATGTAGTTTTTGAAAATATGTATAAGATAGCACTTTGAAGTATCATTAAGAACCTGTTAATGAAATTCAGTCCGTGATTCTGCAAATATTATACGCCATGATCGCAATCTTTTTAATAATATTATAAGGTTATAGATGTCTACTGTAATTATTATTAATATTATTTTTTACAATCATTCTACTTCTACATGTTACTAACTTTGCCTTTGGGTATGGCCTAACTTCATGGTGAAACGGAAATGTTCCAGAGTTCTGTCCAATTTTTGTATTAGTTAAGCTGATTTAATGTATTATCGAAACAAAAAAACACAAGGTTTAATTCCACAGAAATGTATGTGGAATTAAACCTTATGCGTTTTATTTTGATAATTTCGAGATTCCACAAAGTAACCTCGCTGACAATTGAAGTGAATTCATATATATATTTTCTTCTTCTTTTGGTTTAGATATTCAGGGTCAGACAAACTCTCTTTGACACACTGGAAGATTTCGGTGTAGACAGAAAAACAAGAACAATCATCAACCAAACACTAACAAACAACCTCCTTAGTGAAATTCATAGGGGAAATATGCAAACCTTTTGGGATCAAAACCGGAGGGAGAGAGGGTATGGAGCTCTCCCCATTACTTTTTAATATTATTCTCTAAAAAATATCAGGACATGGGAAAAAGAATTTAAAGCATTCAACATTAATTTAAAAAAGAGAATAGACTCAAAGTGAAATTCTAGGCGTTTGAGGATGCCCTCTGATTAAATAATGGAGGTGAAAGGCCAAATCTACGTAGAACTCTTTTGGTAGTTCTGAAAGACTGTGATATATTTGGACCGATTTTAAGATGAAATTTTTTGTTTTACTAATGCCATAAAATTTGAAATTTTGCGTAATTTTCTGTCTGGGGAACATGTCGAAATCTTATTTAAAGTCTAAAAACACACCATGTATTGAACATTCTAAAAAAAGTCCGACTTAAGTATGTCCTTAATGGAAATACCTAATTGCGTTCCTCAAAACCTCTTTCCAGCTTCTGTCCCTTTCCGGCTTCGACCCAGTATGCTATCCCTGTGGACAATGATATTATGTTAGTACCGCAATGAAACAAGATAGCACTATTCCACATGTTTATTACACATACAACACGTTTAAACCGCCAGGCCCTCAATGTCTACATGGTTTACTGTCCAATATTTATCAAATTCAGAGGTGGGAGGGGGAAGGGACGAAGGTCTGGGCTTATTGGCGGAAAGTTGTTAAGAGGATTAGGAAATGGGGAGGTAAGGAGTAGGGAGTGACTCTTGAAAATTTACTCGTTCATCTTTCCCTTGCTTAACAATTTCAAATTGCTCAAGGATAATCTGTGGCCTTTCCTCTTCACATGGAGAATATCTAGGTCAAACGTGCTTTGATGGTCTCGTCTAAAAGTTTAAAATAATAAAAACCTTGTAATATTCCCGTAAAATTTATTTTGGTCAACCGGTTTCGTCGACGACATCTGATTATGTCGCATGAGCGACGAAATCGGAGGACCAAAATAAAATTTACGTGAAAATTACAAAGTTTTTATTATTTTAATCGTGGATTTTCACCAGGTGAAGCCTACAACAGTTGAATTCCTCGTCTAAAAGGTGTTTGGCCACAAAACGATGACGAGTCACCCTTATTTCAGCATTTACTACGCTCTGCCATGCGGATGGCAAAACTCCTACCCCTTTAACCGACGCAGGATTTTTCACAATCGTTGCACTTAATGTCTGTACACTCCCGACTGGAGGATGGGATCAAGCTTGTCGTCCTTGGTATGTCACACTAGGCTTCCTAATGTCACTGGGTTGTAGAAGGAGGTTCTTTCTGTCTTTCGGGAGTCCTTTTCTCTAGCTTATTTGACCAGCTGCCGACGAAGTGTAATTTGCACCACTTCCTAAGTTCGGGAGGGGGATCACAAGTTTGTGATGGCAAGCTTCTGCCGTCTTTTATGCAGAATTTGGTCAATAATGCGTTCTGAATAACCGTCTGCCGAGGCAATGTTTTAAGTTATCTTTAGTTTCTTGTTTAACTCTGGGGATTGTAGGGGTTAGGACGCCAGTCTGTGAAATAATGGGTGAAAGGCTGACAACTTATGCGACATTGGATGCACTGAGTCAATAGGGATGACTGCGTAGTTGTAATTCCTTTTCCTGAACACTCATAAACTGTGCTTGCCGTTAATTGTTGATATTTCCAAGTCTAAAAAGTTCAGATTCAGTCCCGTATCTTTTTCTAAGATAAAATTGAAGCGTCGGCGTTGTTTATTTAAAAGGTTTAAAAAGAAACCTAGTTTGACGATCGCTACCGACCCAGTAGCAGATCACGTCATACACATACCTGTACTAATATGCTACACGATTTAAAGTTCATGTCCTGAACAAAATAAGTCAGTTTCGAAATTTGCCATAACATTCTTGGTAAATAACGGGGAGACCCCATCGCCTGGTATTATGTTCCTTACAATCACATGCTGTTAGACTTCGCAGGATATATATGTTATTTAAATGGTCTATGGTCTATAAAATGGAATGGTCTGTAATTACTAGAAACCTGCCTATTACCAATTTTTCAAAAAGAATTATGTCAGCAAACTTCCACTCCCGAGGCACCGACGGTCTAATATGCACTTCTAAAAGTACGGTTACTAATCAAGGCGTGATATCTGCGGCTAGTATTGGCAATATTTTAGCGAAGATTTCTCCCACAGTTGAGGTTTTGTTTATTTTTAAACCGCCAAGCTGTTTTTCAACTCCGTTCTGGGTTAAAATTTCGTCAATTATTATTATTACTGTTTTTATCGGAGATGTCCAATATGTAAACCAAGAAGAAAAATTTGCTGAAAATATTAGCACGCTCTGCCACGACTTTTTCCCTTTCTCCATTTTAAAAATTCAAACTGCAAGTTTACCTTTTCAGTTATTTAATGTACGACATGACCAGGAAGATTAAGGGTTGTCCTTAAATAATGCACAGAATTTTGGTTATTAATGAAATTTCAGCCATTTAGCTAATCTTTTTTGATTCTTTTTGATAAATTTGATGTTAAAATTTCTCCATACACACAAGGTTACAATACATTTTCATCTTTCAGCATCATAATCATCACTAGTTGCAATTCTGAAGATTGCTTTGTATAATCTTTACAAACTATTCTCTAACCTGGGATCTCTTTCAATAAAGTTTTCACTAAACTATCATACCTCAGTATATGTCCTTGAAGTTCTTTATCCTTTCTCAGGTCCTTAGGATTTTTCTTTATTGGTTGTTACGTCTGGCCATTTAATTATGAGCATTATTCCTTAGCACCACATTCATTTCGATTTCATTCTTCTTTTTTCTGAGGTTCATTTTGTTGATGTCTCTCTTACAAATAATGTACTCCATATGCACGTCCTACTGAACCTCTTTCTAATGTCCACCCTATTATTATTTTCAGTTATTAGTAGTTTCTGAAGAATTTTACCTTTGTTTTGACTGTTCATCTTTTTATCTCCTTCACTTACTTCTTTAATCTGTGACGATATTCTTCCACTTATCATGTGTGACCTTTTATTCGACTATTGCTTTCTTTAGTTCAGCTCAGACTATTATCTTCAATTTGCAAACTATGTTATTTTCGGGCTGGATTTCTTAATTCCATTTTCTATCCAAATTAATGCCCTTGTTATAAATCCATCCTTCTCTTCCAGTATGGAAATGTCATTTGCAAATCGAATGATAATCTCTTTTTGTATCTTTGCATTCTTTTTATCCTCTTATTGAACTTGATAATTGTCTTCTCGATGTAAGATGGAAGATTTAATGGCTAGTGAACAATGTTCTGATTTCTTGTTTACCTTAGCCGCATTTTATTCGTAAGTTAATTTCTTTTTTGATTTGGGATGTATCCATATTTGGACGTCGTGGTAGACCAGTGGGTAGAATACTTGACTAATGGGAGTAATTGAATTAACTCCGCAATTTCCACATAATAATGTATTAGACACGACCATGGTTTCGTACCAAGGCTACATTATGATGTAGCCTTGCTACGATGTACATGATGTAGCTTTGCTACGAAACCATGGTCGTGTCTAATAAATTATTATGTGGAAATTGCGAAGTTAATTCAATTACTCCTGGTATGTTGGACTTCCACAAAGTTACGCTTGAAACCGTATCGTACTTGACTACTGAACTGGGTGCCCGGGTCCAAGGCACGAAGAAATCTCCAGACACCTCCAGCTAAACCCAAGCGGAGTGTTTTTTTCTGGGTACCAGATCTTCCTGGGAAGGCGACACAGGAAAAGGAACTGACCCCCCCCTCCTAGCCTGGAGTCACTCGAAGTTGGGCTAATTGCTAGGTGAGCTCTACCAATTAAACCGAACTTGACGGATTGGTCACCCTTCTTTGCCACTGAAACGAACATCTGACTTACTCTCTATATTGTATACCATATGATGATGATAGGTTAAGGTAGGTTTTTGATGAACTTCAGGTTGGTTTCTCCTAACTCAATCCCTTTTCAGACCTGCATATTTCCCACCCCCTATCATTCTTTCCAAAATCCCTATTCTCTCTTCCTACCCCTATCCCCCCTTACTCATCATTCTACCCTCGATTACAACCTTCAACAACCCACTGCCTCTGAGTACCCCTTCCATCCATCTTTTTTGTATTTATCGCAGCAAACGTCCCTTCTCCCCTAACATTCTTAGCACTTCATTAGCTTTCCTCTCTGTTCACTTCACCTTCTCCATCCTTCGCCAAACCCAACTCTCAAAAACCTCCAATCTATGCTCATCGTCCTTCCTCATGGACAAGGTTCCGGATACATATAATGCTACGCTCCATACGAGGGTTACCACTAATCTTTTCCTCAAGTCTTTATTTAGGATCCCTCTCATCATCTCCTTCCTTTCCGCAAAGGCATCTTTTGCTAATGGAATTCTTCGTCTAATTTCCTGGCCACTTCGTCCATTTTTCTCTATGATGCTACCTTATTCCATCTATTTACCATTACCGTATACCAATCATGGCTCGGAAGTCGTTGAACTTAATTTATTACGGAGCATACTTTTGTATGCCGTTGCGTCCAGTCATTAAGAAAAACACAAGTGTTGTCCGTGTCGCCATATTTCGTTTTCAAAAGTATTATTCAATTCCCCAAAAGCCTAATCAAATTTCCTTGGTTGAAGATACTTAAGGCATTCCTTGCTCGTGTTGACAAACTAATTTTCTTTGAGAACTTTCATTGGGCTCCTGCGACCTTTGTGACAAAAGTGATCCCACCATCCGCATGCAATCGTTTTCGACGCTATAACAGTTTCGGGTATCATGGAATCTTTCAAGCTCTTATACCACAGCGTAAAAGTCGTAGTCCTTGGAGGAGGTCCCTAAATGCTTTAAAAAATAAATGTTCAGCGTCGTTCATTGATTGTGAGAAACCTAGGAATTATACGGAAAAAATCTGTGGTTATTTGACCTTTGTATGATATTTGAGATTTTGTTAGAAGTTTAATCTTCCAGGAAGAATAATTAGAGCATTGAAGGGGACGAAAAATAAGAAGATATGACTTGATTTCTAAAAAATGGTCTCTAGTTTTGAATGAAAATAAGAGTAATTTTTTAACCTTATACACTAACCTCATTTCATCTTGAAGGCGATATAATCATTTTAGGGGAAGCAGACCGAGTAAAAGATAGGAATAGATAGATAATGAGATAGAGAACGAATATTGTAATGCGATCATACATATAAGCGAGCATAAAAGAAAGTATAAAAAGTGCAAAGAGCTGAGGAATAGTTTTCATTTGGAAAAATATATTTAGACTGTGTGATGCTTAGCAGACGCAATATACTTGAGCAGGCCCACCCCACAATGATATGCAGTAGTTTTCAGACCTGTCGAAAACCAATTTCCAATTGTAGGGATATGAATCTTAGAAATATATCTATATCATATGAATCGTAGAAATATATCCATATATCTATGATGGATGATGGTTTCAGAGGATGCTAAATTAACGCAATGCGAAAATAAAGCGATATGAACAGATACGATCGAATATATTATATGATTGATTTATATATATATATATATATATATGTGAGTGTCTCTTTTTCTGTGTTTCTGTGTTTTTTATGTACTTTTTGTGCCGTCTTAGATACTTATACATTGCTC